>JAPYZM010004169.1:0-10995 GCA_030522845.1 Psyttalia concolor
ACTTGAAAAAAAACTCGCGAACCCTGGGGAAATAAATTGGAATCGACTGTCGATCTCGTCTCCAAAAATCTTGAGACCCACCCTCTCTGCCCTCACCCCAAATGCGACAGAGTCCGGGAACCTGGAGTGCGAAATAATGAGTCACGTCTTTCAATGAATTTTCTCAATAATTACTAAACGTAAAAAAATAAGAGAAGAGATAAAAAACGACATTTAGAGACAAATAATAATTATTGTAGGCCCATCAAGCGTTAAATAATTTCCTCGCGTAAATAAGCATTTGGCAACAATAATTAATCTTCCCATTTAAATCTCCACGTAATTTATTTTTATATTTATTATATTTTATCTAGAATGATTAATAAAAAAAAAAAATTCCTCAATCGACTTATTTCCAGAGAACAATAAATATTTGTTATAAAAAAAAAAAATTTCCCTCTGTGCTACATGGAGAATGAAGGGAAAAAAACCACTCGCGTTATCTTTCACCATCGGTTATCACGTTCTGGTGCTCAACCCTCTTATTTCCACCGAAAACCCCAAGATATAAATTCTGATATACGAATACGGGTACAATTCCACTTGGGCACTCTATCCCACAACTATAAATCGTAAACTCAATTAATGCTTTATGAAACTGGTGCACTTCTGTATCAAATAAAAGGTGCAGGGATACGACGGGGTGAATTAAAAATTGAGGGGCGGGGGGAGGGGGAGGATTGGATGGAGCTGGATGTTCAGTTATTTATGGGGGGAGTTGGTCAGCAGTTTTTATGGGATTGTTGACCACTGGCCGAACCGAGGGCTCAACAAAGTCCAGATCAGTTGGGGATAGTTCATCCCTACGGAATTGGCTCTGAGAATTATTGGAAACGTTTGCATTAATTTAATTCTCCAGTTGAATTGTCAGCCGACAAAAAAAATCTATTGAAACGATAATTTCATAAAATTCGACCTCTTCGATTCCCCGATTAATCAATTCACTTGATTACCCAAATCCCCTGAATAATTCTCTCCCAATGGAGCTCAGAAAAAAAATAAATAACGGAAAAATTTTTTTCCCCCAAGTTTTTCACATTTTCCAATCCCCCCAATTCCAAAAAACCACAAATATCTCCCAAACAAAGAGACCTACCAAAATTTTCGAAAAGTCCATTTCTCTAGCTCTCCCTCCGCCCTACAAAAAAGCTCCTATCAAAAAAAACCCTATCCCCTCGGGTTTCCCACCAAAAATTCCGCAACCCCTCAAAATCCAAGACAACGAAGTACTTCAACCATTTTCCCCCACTGATTTTCACGCACTTGGGATGAAATTTTCCCTCCGCCTACGAATTACTCCTAATTAATAATTCCCAAGAGCCTTCAACTGACATTGTGCACTCAAAGTGCAACAAACAGTCTCCAACGATGGCGCAAAGTTTCCAATTGCCATGGGGTGTGCAAGGCTTTTACACCGAGTCCGCCTCCCCCCTCCTGTTGTTCGTCGAGGCGAATGGGGGCCGACGGGGGGGTTCCAACATTTTAGTTTCTGAGTGTCTGTCCGTTAGCTAAAGCCACCTACACTTGTCCCACCCTCTCACCCATGATTCGCGTTGTTTCCATTGTGCCATCGCGTGCTACTCCACTGAAATGAAACTTGGGGTGCGGCAAACCGAGTAATATGCTTCATCATTTACTAACAAAGTATTCAGCGTAGAATAATTAACAGGAGCCTCGTGTTTCATGGAGTGAGATAAATGAATGCTTTATGGGAAAACAAATAGGAGGGGCCGGGGTGGAAGAAGATTTAAGGGGGAGGGAGAAAAAGTGAGGAGGTTCTCGTTCCACGGGTGTTTGATGAATACTATCGCACGGGTAGATTATTCAGAGCAACAGCGTTTGCATGACAATTAAGCGCGGTATTTCGGTGCCAGCGGTATATATGTATTGAATACACAATTATGAAATTTTCTTGGATGAGGAGTAATTGCCATTCCCCGGGTGAGAGAGAATGGAGATAATTATTATCCATTGCGATTGATTGATTTTTGACTGGTTTTAGGTTTTTTTTTCTTTTCTTGCCTGGTTTAATTGATTTTTGGGGGAGTTGTGGGGATAGGGAGTGATTGGGGACTCGAGTAAATGTTGAAAAATTTTCAACGAATTGTAACTGCAATTATTAATAAATAACAATTGATATTTCCGTGACAAAACGAATAATTATTCCGTTTTTCGACTGCTTCAAGCCCCTATTTCTCCCCCCATTACCCATTTTAATTGTTAATTATCATTTTTAATTGACAAAATGTAATACCACCGGTCGCCCTCTCCGTTAAATAACAATTAAAAAATCCACCCCGCGAAGAAATAAAAAAATAATAATATCGACTTTTGAAAAATCTATTGTTCTTGCCTCGTCACCATTTCTCATTTTAATTATCAATCATTATTATTTTTAATTGCAAAAATCCGGAATCCCTTGCCGCGCACACCCAGACAATAGACGATTTATTTGCCCTCAACATCAATAGTTCGTATACCTCGTGGGAATCGATGCCCCATTCGTTAGCGATTCGAATAATATTTTTTAAAGTTCACGCTGTACTCCCCGGAGATGATTTTTCACAATTTCCCCATTTTCCATTGTATTTTTGCCATTCGCGTGTTGTTTTATTTTTTTCTATTTTTTGTTTTATAACTCTTTTCACCGAAAGACGCTTGGGGGAGAAACTGAAAACCACCCGCTGGGAACGTAAAGAACAAAAGTAACGGTCGAGAGAGGAGGTGGTGGCGAGGGGTGAAAAGCGGTAGAGGAACTGTTTGGCACTCCTGCAACAGCAGATATACTCATTCGCCAGGGGTTTCGCCAGGGTGTTTATTCCCTGATGCTCGCAACGTCTGTGCATGACGTTGAATTTCATTATTTTTTATACGGAAATTCGCCCTCCTGAAGGTTCTCTCAGTTTGTTAGTTATTTTTTTTTGTTCATCCTTCACGAGTAACTTTATATACACGCCCGGAGAGAGGAGTTCACGACTCACTTTGGCATTGACGTGTGTAATTAATCTTAGGGGGCAGAGGGGGGGGGGGGGGGCTATAGCTACGTTGACTGTACAAACTTGGGGTGGAATGTTCGTTATGGAAATTCTGTTGTTATCTGCATTGTTGAATATTTTTTTTTTCCTGAATTTCCATTAGACCGCAAATTGCAATTCTCAGGAAATTTTCGAGAGTGTTTAGCCGCTAAAAGTGGATTTTTTAATGGAAAAATTTGTCTAATAAATTTGTAGTCAATTTGTAGAGCTCGGAAGAATTGAATTCTCTCAAGTTTTTAATTAATGGAAAATTTTAATGGAATACAATCGAAAAAAAAAAAACAGAAAAATCGAATAACTAGTTTTGTTAGTTTTTTTTTTTTTTCAGTTTTTATAGAACTTTTAATTGTCCGCAACTGTTGAGCTACTTTAAATTGGAATTGTCAAGACGACAAATGAGAGGTTTTCATTGATTTCCCTCTGAACCCCTGAATTTTCAATAGCGAAATTCTGGAAGAATTTAATTGAAAAAGAAAGAGTTTCTATTGATACAATTTTGCCATTTTATCATCTCCCAAAAACAACGACGATAACTCCGAATGAGAGAGAGCTACCGAAATTTTTGAAAAGCCCTTTTTTGTAGCTCTCAATGCGCTCCATAAAAAAGCTCTCACTGAAAAAACTCCTATCCCCCTTCGATTTCGAAATAAAAATCCCCAAACAACTCAATACCTCCAAGTTCGAGTACGCCTCGAACGTGACCAAAAAAAAATCCAAAAACGTCCGGTAAATTTCACTCGAAGAAGAGAAAAAAAAATCACCAGTAACTCTCAATTTCGCTCCCCCAGCTTGACGAAGCAGTCCGAGTACTTCGGTTATCGTCCGACGGCCAGTCGCAATACTTGCGACTCACATCCGCCAGTCCCACCCCAAGTATCCTTCGGCTCACACCCACAAACACTCTCTCACATTCGTGCACGTATTCGCTCACTCGGTCGTCTGTTGTCGATCGAGAAGGGGTGGCTGACTACAGCGGGGCAGACTCCACTAGATTCCACTACCACCGGGTCAGTGGCAGTGCGCCGGGCGCGCTCCACCAGGCTGGGTGTGTGCTCCCTCGTAAAAGCCTCTTGTCCGTTTGTGCTCCCCCATCGGATGGTTGATAAACACCAGTCATGTTTGTTGTTACCACGTGCTCAATATTCTTCTGATTATTATAATCAGAAGAGCCCTAAAGCCCGCCCCCGAATTTGCCCTCCTCACGGGCAACTGGAGGCGGATGACAAGAGAATGTTTTGATTTTGCGGACGACTGCGGGCGACATTGGTAAGTGAGCATTCAACTTCGTTCGAACATTCTCACTCACATCCCACCATTTAAATTAATAAATAATTAAAAAGAGGGGAGGGATGTGTCCTAAGGGGCCAGATTAAAGTCCTAAAGGTGGGACTAACCCCAACCCCCGTCAATTATTCTCCAATTTCTAGAGTTGATAGTATCACTTCAATTTTAAGAGAAATTCAAGAAGGTCTAATTAAATTAATCGTCTAATTAATAATAAAAATTTTTATCAACAAAGAAATGCGAAGGCTTCCCTGCGAAAGGTTGGTAATTAATTTTTATCTACAATTAAAATTAGTTTGACGATTTTTTGGAGAGAAATTTTATAATAAATACCCCGAGCGTTCGATTGAATCGATTTTTTTAAGAGCCAAATTTTTATTTTTATTTTGTCGTAGTCCATTATATGCGGAATTTTTTAATGGTTCATTCTCGGATATCCGTATAATCCATGCGGCCACGATAATTCTGATATTTCAAATGGAAATATTATTGTCATCCTACTGTGGG
Source organism: Psyttalia concolor (assembly GCA_030522845.1). Lineage (NCBI taxonomy): Eukaryota > Metazoa > Arthropoda > Insecta > Hymenoptera > Braconidae > Psyttalia > Psyttalia concolor. Next base: position 4,866 of record JAPYZM010004169.1, read on the forward strand.
TATTAATGGGCAATTGGGAGGACAAGCGGATTTGTCCAATGAATTCTCATTACAATAACAATATCGTTTTATCGAGCCCCCACAATTCTCCAGTTGACGTCGTTAAATACGAGGCAAAATGCGCTCAATTGAAATAACAATCATCACCTGAGACATTCGGCGAACTATAAAAATTAATGAGAGTAGAATTTTTTTTTTTTGTTTCGTCAATATAAATGTCCCCGCGCGATGGTTTCCGCGAGAATGAAAAATACTTCCGGCCAATGGCCAGTGAGCGTGTCGTCGATTAAATTATTTCGGGGCCCGAAAAATTGAATTTTTCACGGGGGAAAAAAATTCACTGGACTCCACAACACGAGGAGGTGTATATACATCGGAGGGAACGTCTCAGGAGAGTCTGAAAATATTATAAGGTCCTCAACGACTCAATTCATTCGTCGCACAGTTCACTTGCACACAAAATAGGACATCATGTCACTAGACGAAAATATTTTCCGAGAAATGTAACCCACCCTCGGATTACCCGGGGAGAAAGCAAAAGGAAAATTTCACCATCTGCAATAGACAAATTCCTCCACGCCTTAATTTAAAAAAATTAAACCCCCTCGACTAAAAAAATATTCCCAAAAACAATTTCTTCCCGAGTCCAACAAACCCCCCAATTACAACAATCGTCTCCGGAAAATGACGCCAATTTCCCCCACCCCCAATAACCGTTCATTGAAAATACCTCGAATAAACATATTTCGTTATTAAAAAATCTCGTATTTTTCCAGGAAAAATTTCCCAGCTCTCATCCCGAAGACGTTTGTATATATCCAGGGGATGAAGTGAGCGTCTCTGGAGAGTCTGAAGATATTACAAGGCCCTCAACGACTGCAATTCACCCCTCTCGCGTGCACACAAAAATATCTTATTTACCCCCGAGTATGTGAGGATATTACCCCCCTCCGCCAGCGACCTAAAAATTCCATAAATATTTTTCAAAAGCTCAAAAAGCCGAGCGATACCCCATCGAGAATCAACTAAAATAGATCGATCGTCAGTGATATCCAAACTTGGCGTGTAGAAATAGCGAGAAGAAATAAAGACAGATGGAGGTGGAAAGTTAAAGTGGAAGATTGAAGTTGGAATCGAACTTTTCATGCTGTTAGGATAATGGGAGTGGAACTGAGAAGATTGGGTGTATTTCTGATGTGGCAATGGCTCGTTGTGGGCTTACCACTGGAGCCCCAGATACTGATACCCGACAGGAGTAAGGAAATTCCGATGATAGTATCAAATGACAAGCTGATAAATGTCATTTTGTGACAACAAACTAATCGGAAATGAATTATTTCCCCCTCCCCCAGGTATACGACAGGGCTCCTACATAAGGCATTACACAGCAGTCCATTATGATACCGAGATGCTGAGGAGACATCGAACTAGAGTGCGACGAGATCTGGGAGACAAGGGGGAGATGCTTTGGTTGAATATAACGGCATTTGACAGGTATTGCTGTTGATTAATACCCATTACCCCTCGACAAGCGTTACAATTCAATTCAATAACAGTATATATATTATTTATCCTGCTATATAACCTACTCGGGCTTTTACCGAATTTGAGATGCCTTGGGACGTCTTCCTCTCCCCCCAATCGGAGACTTTTTTTTTCTGTGAGACGTTTTACTTCAATGATTTTTGGTGTCTAGACTTCCTTTCAACGGTCTCCGAAAGATTAATAATCCCAGGCCGCTAGCCGGACTCGAGCCCACGCGAGGTGGGTTACGCCGTCCGGCCGTGCGCCTTAACTACTTCGGCCGCCGTCGGTCTCGATAGCCGCGTATGTTCGCTACTCTAGTTTTTCATCAATTTCGACGAATTTTTCGGTTAAAAAAAATTGTAGACTTGGAGAATAAAAAAAGCCACCAAATAATTAATATAATTATTAATTGATTCATTATTATTAATTATATTAACATATTTGGATATTAATCATAGTGATCCGGTGATTATTAATTAATGATATAATTTTTGTGGGTTTTATTTTTAGTTTGTTTAGTTATTTGATTTGTTGGGGACACGAGTGAATTATTAAATCCACAAAATGTGAAATAATCGCCGGAGATTGGGCTTAACCCGCAATCCTCGGCCGTCGGTCCTGAGGCTTTACATGGCAATTCACTGGGTCAACCGTAGTCCCGACTTTCGTCACCTCCTCGTCAGCGCTTCGACGTTGCCGGATTCACTCACCGCCGGCTAATCGCGTCAACCGAATTTTCGGCAACATTGGCTGACCAAGGATGACAATGCTCACGTAAATTCTACGATTTATTTTCCAAAATTATACATCCGTCCGGGGCCTAATGGCTAGACGTGAGTCCCAGTCAGCGCGAGCTTTTTCGGTTGTTCCCTAATTTTTCCGGAACGACCCGTCAAAATTCTCAAAAAACGTCCGAGGACCGCGGTTCTCCTTTTTATTGCAATTTGCATTTAATAAATTTCATTTAATTAGAGTCAATCATTTTTAAGGGCCCATGAGTCAAATTAATGCTCACAATGGGACAAATGTTGTGTGGGTTAATTTCTCCGGGTCAAATTCACTCCATCCCCTGTACCCCGTTTCCCCTACCTAATCACCCATTCATCCCCATGAAATATTCTCGCTATTATGGACGGTCGAGTAGACAATAATGACTGTCATTCACTACTAGGTAACTAATAGCGGTAATGACTGATAAGTGGTATGATGAGTCGCTGGAGCATTATGACAACCGCCCCAACGGTTTCAGTCAATTTGCATTTTGGCGTTAAGTGCCCGCCATAGAATGCCCCCCTCCCCTCCGCAACCCCTCCAACCCCTCAACCCCCTATTAACTGTAGTTTCCCCATTCAACGAATAATCATTTATCACTGGTTAACATTCGATAGAGAACGGCGAAAGTCTTGCAGTCGCGATTGACCGATAGCCACTGGATACGCCCCGAAAAATAATTAATTTTCCGCAAATTAAAACGCCCGAAAATTATGTCAATTTTTTTTTTACTCCTAAACAAAGGTTTCTTTATTTTTTATAAATTTTTTTACTGTTCCCTGATGTTGTAATTTATTTTGTGAATGAAAGCGAGAATTTAATGGGAGTAATAATAATAAATAATTCATAATTTTATCCTTGATGGTAAAAAAATTGTTCTCTGTTTTATATTCATTCATGACATTTCCTCCACATTTATATTATTTAATTTGGTACAGACGCCCCTATGACTTGGGTAACTCAAATATATAAATATTTAGGGGGATTATATTTTTTTCAATTGCCTGAAAATTACTCAGCCCGCTCATGAAATAGAATTTATTTTTCTAATAGTATTTCTACTATCGATCACGAATATATCGCTATACTTTGTGGAAATATTCATGGATAGCATTCCGCGAATCCTTTGTGGGGATCTCCCAGCTTTGAACTCCTGATTCAATCTAATTTCAGAACTTATAGGATGCGCCTTGTTCGAGATACGACTTTGTATCACGAGAATGCCATCTTTGAGACATCGAGTGGCCGTCCAATTTCATTCGATTCATCTCACATCTACACGGGAACCCTAGACGGTGAGTGAAAATTATTTTCTGTCGCACTTTATTATCGCGTGAAAAACAAAATATATATTATTTATTATGTCCATATGTATACCCTCTCGGGTCTTTACATTTTTGTCCCTTTCCCAAAAAATTAATCCCCTTGTAGAACATAAATACAACAAAATATATATATTATCATCTCGAGAGGAAGAAAATTAGTGGAAGGAGGGTAGAGAGTACGTGAAGGGAAAATTTATTGGGAGAAATAAAACAAAATGAAAACCTAAAAATGATGAGACGTAATCGGTAAACAGACTCGCCGAGAAATTGAATATGCAATCAATTTCCTTACTGGAGATAAAAGAAATCCGGTCAAAGGATGATAAAAGGCCTGGAGTGGTTAGTTGACACAGGCATTCCCATGCCCTAGACTCGAGAGTCGGGGGAATGAGAGCGATAACTCGATTTTCCAGATTCACTAGTTTCCCTCTACACCTTTTGCATTGCACTACCTCGTGGCTTGGAAATTCGAGGGGGAATCCACTCAGAATGAGTGGAAATTGAAGTTCGGGAGGGTTTTCTATATTTATACGTTAATAATTCAAAATTACTCCGGAACAATTCTAAACATTATAATCAACCGAGAGTAAATAAATAAACTGTAGAATAATTCATTGCATGAGAAGAATTTTTCAATTACCCCCCAAAAAAATTGAGCAATTGATTTCCCACCAGAGATAACTAATTTTTTTTCACTCATTAAATATTTCCAATTAGCAGTTCAGATTTTCTCGCTTAAAGTTTTTCTTTCTACCCTCAACCGAAGTGAGGACCTTTGAAAAAAAAAATTGTGACACTCCAGTTTAGTTCAGTCTGGGTGTGAAATTTGAATTCCCTCCTGAAGAATAAATTCTTGAAATGCCTAGAGAATTTCCGAGATTCCTATTAGTGTTCCACTTGTAAAAATCCAAAGATCGCTGACAATCCAAAATTAGAAAACCTCTTCACTTCCGACCCTCTCCCCTTGAAAGAAAAAAAACTCAATTTCCATCAGAATTCCCATTGACCGAGCAAGGGTATTCACGAGGGCTCCATACGAGCCTCATCCAGGATCTCTGATGCCAGTTGAACACAAAACCAAATTGGAAAGCTCCTTTGCAACTGACAGCAATGGCTGGCGTCTCCCAGTTAATCTTTACATTCTAATACCACTCGAGCAATTCAATTCCCATAAATTAAAAAATCCAATGGACAAATTCCCCCCAAACTCTCCACAATACGATTGTTCATTTAAAAAAAAATTGAGGAGAGCTAAGAGAGAATGAAAAATATAGAGCTCGAGCTAATTAAGAGAATCTGCAAACGACACTCCTCCTCTCGTGGAAAAATAAGAAAAACTTGGGGGGGGGGGGGGGGGGGCAGCGAGTTTTCCAGGTGGCTGGAAAATTAAGCTGCGCTTCACAGGATCTTGGTGGCCACCAGCGGATTGCCCACAATATACGCTTCGTCGAATTTACTATTTCCGCCCCTGTCTTTATCTTCCCTCGTCTTTCCGGCTAACTCACTCTATTCTCTCATCACTCTATGACCTCCTCCTCCTCCCCCCCCCCCTCCCCTTTATTCCGTCTTAATCCTTTGTGATGGGGGTGGAGGGGCTCATGGAGCTCATAAAATCTATGGGAGAGTCGTCTCGTATGAAAGAGAAATCCTCATTGACATGTTTCATAAGATGAGAGTAAAAATGAAACTTTTTGAATCGGCTATAGCGCCAGAAGGGGTGATCCAATTTCAGTGGGTGAGGGCTCATTATGAAGGTGAATAAAATATCTCGATACTCATGTGAAAATAAAAAAATTAAAAAAATTAGACTCATTGAATTATGAATTATCAGTAATTGTAAATGTTTGTCACACTTTGAGCTCGTGGAATGATGAGATCGAGGGAAGTTGGTTAAATAATTCACTTCTCCCCACCAAATAACGGGATTTTGACGTGCCCGGGGTCATTTTAAAGCTCCGAGAAATGCCTCGAGAGTGGGGAAAAATTGATTAAATCCACTGCGTCGTTGCCGAGTTATGGCCAATTAAAACCGACGAATTTCATGTTAACAATTTAATAAAAAATGCCATTTTCGGTATTTGTCGTCGGATATATTTTTTTTTCGATAAAAATTCTAGGCGTTGCGTGCCAGCGATGCTCCCTCAAGTCGATAAAAAACCATCAGAAAAAAAACGAACAAACAAAAAAACACACATTCACCAATTGTCGACACGTTCGATGGATGAGTGTTGGGTTTAGCCGAGGGGAAAAAAATAGATATGGGTAGACAGATGAAGATGGAGGAGATTTACTGCGCGGAGAGGTATCACTGGTGCCAGCAAGCTTTTAGTATCTTTTCTTCCTCAACGGGAATGAAGGCATAAAAATGATGCCGGTAGACACAGGCAGGATATGACACACGATCTCGTTCAAACTACTCAAGCGGTATTTCATTTCAATGGCCAGATGTTGTCGCCTCAATGCCGCACCCCTCTCCGACCCTCCTCCCACCGACCAGCCATTCAAAA
>JAPYZM010004172.1:0-11419 GCA_030522845.1 Psyttalia concolor
CCCGCAGTTGTAGAGGGCGAGCGTGTAGCTCGACCAATGCATAAAAGTTAGACTTTCTGCTTCAAAATCGCAGCAGAAAGTACGTACTTTCGACCGAGGGATGAAGAAAACATGATTTTTTTCCCCGGCGTAGGCGTAAAGTTACAGTTCCCTCCCGCATAGCGGGCACTACATGCGGAGCGGGTAGAAAGTAGCCTCTTCCCAGGTAGAAATCGACAATCAAAAAAGGGCTCATCACACCTTGAACCGAGCCTCGAAAGTCCTGAATGAGGGCTCACATCTAGCTTTGGATCTGCCCTCTTTTAACCCTAAAATGATAATATCGTTTCAGGCTCGTTAAACGAGCTTTGTTTAAGGCTGGATGGAAAAGCTGACCTGAGTCTCGAAAAACGATATTTTGAGGCGTGAGACGAGCCTTGATATGCATAATTTTCTAGCTTGGTAGAGAGTGTAAGGAGGATGTTTTTGGGCTTGAGAGCCCAAACTAGAAAAAAAGGGGGGATAAGACGATTTTTTACGTTTAGGCATCGTGTTTATCATAAAATGGAAAACGTAAAGAATTGAAACGATTGCTATTTGCCATTAAACGAGAGGTTATATCTCACTAACTCTGGGGCAATTGATACTGACTTCACGTGCAGCTAAATGTGTGAGTGGTCCAGATCAATCGATAACTGTAGAGCGCTACAGGTATCGATCGAATGGGTAATTGGGACATTTTCAGGTGGTCAAAAAAGAGGGTTCCATGGCTAGAACATTGCGAAATAAATAAAAATATATAATTGAGTTTTCGTATTAATTAATATTCATTAAAATATAACAAAATTAAATGTCAATTGAGTTATCGAGGATTGAACCAGCCTTCATTAAGCCTGAACTATTTAGCCTTAACATTTAGAACCTCAACAAAGCTTGAAATGGCCCTGAGAAAAGCCCACCTAAGTTACCTTCGATTTAAGGCTGCTGTAATCAACACTCAAACAGGCTTGTTTCCGTTGTCAGCCTTCGTCATTCCTATCTGGGGTTCCGCCTGGCGGTAAGAAAAAAAGTTTTCTTCATACCTCGGTCGAAAGTACGTACTTTCTGCTGCGATCTTGAAGCAGAAAGTCTAACTTATGCATTGGTCGAGCTACACGCTCGCCCTCTACAACTGCGGGAGTAAAAAGTTATTCGCGTGTACTGATACTGAATACATAGACTCCCATTATATTCCCTCCCTGCAAGTCGCGTCAAATTTGTTATCTCCTCCATAACCTCAAAGTTTGTTACCAGTGCTAACCTTTGTCAAAGAAACTAATTGAGAAAGTAATAAGTGTTCGAAAATAATCAAAAAAACACTAAACGAAATGTAATCATCTGATGAATCGATGGACGAAGAAGAAATTACCAGAAATTTTGAAGCAGAAGCGCAAGTAATGGTAGAAAATGACACCTTGCTCAAAAAATAGTATATTATGCAACCAGTGTGTTTTGGATTTTTTTGCTCCTCGGAGGGTTGTGGTACGAGCCAAAGGCGAGTGTTACAATCCAATGAGTAAGAAAAGCCAAAACGCAAATGTCACAACAGAGGTTTAAGTCGCAGGGCCCGAATCCCGCGATTGAACCGAGTGAAGTGAGGTTAGAATCGCAGGATTCCCGGCACGTGTGACATAAAGAAAATGAAAATGCCTTATCAAAATCTGAAGAGAGTAATAGAGTTGTATATTTCAGCAGCAGTCACTTCGCTCGTGCTGCAAATGTCTAAACAGGCATCAATATATCTTTCGATGCACATACGCAGTTAGTCCGTACTTTTGGCCGGCTATGAAGAAAAATAGTATACACTACACGGGCAGATACTTGAAATTTCTGAACAGCGCGTCATGCTGCCCTCGGCTTCGCCTCGGATGACGCACAGTGCAGGAAATTCAACTTTCTGCACTTGTAGTGTAATATACTATTATTCGTTCCAAATGTGTCACTTCTCTCGGTTCAACTGCTTATGGGAATATGAGAGAGTGTCGTCTCCACTGTTATCTCCTTAATCACCGAATTCTTCTTACCCGAGCATCGAATCTTGCCGGCAAACACTGAGAGATCTTCTGTGTATACTCGGCATGGTAATGTGTATTCAATGCTTTTACATTCCACCCCACGACCCCTTTCCCCTCCAGATGCTCGAGTTTATGTGGGATATATCTGAGCGCGTGGCGTCGCTGTTACAAACCGTCTACCCAGTCTGTTTCCTTCCGTTACCTTCCTCTGTTTCTCCTCTCCTCCTTCCTTATTTCGGGGAAACTTCATCAAAGTTCAACGTGCTCTCTCCTCGGCGAAACATACAAGGGTGAATTCCAAGTGGAGAAACAGGTGAGATTATTTTAGGGGTGGCAAAAACAAAGATCATTTTACTTGGATGACGCCTTGATTAATTAATGGATCACATCTTTTTGTAAAGCGTTGAAAGAACTTCAACTCTAAAGAAAGAGAATTTAACCCCAAGAAAAGCAATAAAACATTTTTGGAATAAAATGGAATGCCAATTCGCCTCCAGCACAAACCTCCTAACATCGTATCGCTCCTCCTTCTTTTCCGCCTATCCACGTATCGACAAATTCGGCGTCTGTAAAATTCGCAAAGACAAAAGATATTTCTACGGAGAGACAGTCGCCCGAAGAGGAAAAATCGAATAAAACTAGAATGAAGTGAGAGACAGAGGGAAAACGTGAGAATTCCACTGGTTCACGTGCACCCGATAAAACTTGGAAGTGCCATGAGGAGCGTCGAAGCAATTTGCCGGATTAATCGAAACAGAGGGAATGCGCAGAGACGTTAAGTTTTAGGGTGAATGAGAAAAGCAGATAGAGATTTGGGGGGGGGGGGGGGGGGAGGTAGTGCATCCAGAAGCGTTTGAAGTTTGATGATAGTTGTGAGTGGATTCGAATGATTCCAGCGACGAATATCAGAGTGGACAGTACCCGTGACCCTCTCTGATTACGAGATAATTAATCTATTGAAGTTGATGGGATTAATTTTGAGAGAAGAACCGCAAATACTCTGAAACCCACATCATACTTTTGATGGTCGTCGAACTTTGGAGAGTCCTTGATATTGAACCTTAAAAACATCAAAATTTCGACAAATTCTGGGGTTACCTTTACGAAGAAAATCAGAACGATACGATGCCAGAATTTTAAGTCTTCATCGTCGTCCCCATACATCTTGAGGAGGTTGAAACAGGTGGGAAACAAATATGAACAATGAGATTGGAGGATCTCTCGAACTTACTTGTAAGTGAAGATTGAACCAAATTATACGACCTGTCTCGCCCGAAGCGATTAGCTCTCGTAGTAACGCTTTACTACGCGGTTTCACAGTTTCTCCATGCTTAACATTCAAAATTTTGCTTATTGTGCCCTTTGAGACACTTGGCCGGTATCGTGATGCCCTCGCTTCGTTACTTTTTAAAATTTCTAAATCACAATTTTGGATTAAGAAGTCATGTCATTAACTCCCTAGGTTGGGACCTAATTGAGGAAAAATCAATTGCAGATGGAAATACGACATTTGCTCCCAACAGGAGGGTTTGATCTCGTTGGACAAGACACTGTATAAATTAATCAACTAGATGAATGAAGTTTAATCTTCACTTACAAGTAAGTTCGATAGATCCTCCAATTATATTTCTCTGTCTCGCCCTCGAGACAGAGAAATATTGTAAACGTTTAAAGTCAATTGTGATTTAACATACAAGTCAGAAGGATACTTATACAATTTGTTTTTTTTTACAGAAAAAAAAACTGTATTTGTCTCACTGAACTTTCATTTGTTGCTTAACATTTTTATAAAATAGAACATTGTTTTTTTTATTGTTACTAAGTGACTCTTTTAGGACTGCTGCTCTCTCATGTTGACTTTCTTTAATTGGTAAGCTATAAAAACATGTAAAAACGCTTGAACGCCCAGACTAGTCACCAGCGCAATATATTTCATCAATACTCACACATTGTGCTTAAAACGTGGATGCCTGACTTATGCCGTGTGGTGCGTTAGTATATTTTGTAACAAGTGGAAAAAAAATGGTGTTTGGCGAGTGGGAGGTTTGTATCACGAGCTGAAGGCTAGTACATAAGCAACCTTATGAAGTTCATGAAAGTTTTGATTCTAACGAGAAATCCATCGTGTTAAAACATATTGTCATAAAATGATCACCGCTGATTAAAATCGATAAAGCACCGTTCCTATGATTTATTGATTTCATTTTTGAAACCTAATCATTGCAGATTTAGATTGAAGTCGATAGTATCTTCGATCCAGCGTTAAATCTCCAGCTGTCTTGAGTTGAAAGTCTCACCAATAAAGAATCGTCAATAGATATGGAGAGGTGGTAAATCAACACCAGAAAATGATAACATTCACATTAATTTATGGTAAAATTTCATATTTATGAAGTGTTGGATTCCCTCATCTTCGTGTACCTATTGACTCAGTTATATCTTTAACGCTTTTGGTGTTGATATTCGCTCAAGTTCTGTGCCACAAGCACCTTCCGTTCAGTGTTCTTTTTAACTACGACATATAGGGTTTCTGGAGACGTCACTTTGGTGTTAATGCCTACAATTAATGTAGTGTTACATTTGACATCATATTCGTGTAAAACTTAACGTTTTTGCGGTGTCACATTCAACATTTTGCCAGTGTAAATTCTTTACACCCAGCATTTATTCCTACACCCGACTTTGAACCCCGTTAGGACAAATGGTGTAGACTTCCTGGTACCCTATTTGGTGTAGACCTAGTGTTAAAAGTCACACCACATTTTTTACGGTGTAAGAGCATTGTTCCTGCTCGAGCATCCCCGTGATTATATCATGATTGTAAGTATTCCAATACGACTTGAGCATCCCAAATCTTTGAATAGTTTGGTCTTTGTGAGTGCAATGTACTAGCATCCTTGAAAACCCGACTTAGCCTAGCGTCCAGAGTACCATTGTGACCAAAAATCAATGATAGAGCCCCCCTACAATTATTGAGAGTCGAACAGCAACTAATTCCTTCCTCTAATGGTAAAGATTGGCATGCGAGATGTAATTGAGCAATCAAACAGAGGTCTTATACATTTGACAAAATAACCATCAATGCTTGAGCTCAGCATGACATTATTTCATAGTGACTGGTGTTATTAATGCCAGAATTACAGACACAAATTCTGCTGGATAACCTTGTCGGCTCAGCAGACAATTGTCCTGTTACCAGGGTAATGCTCTTCTTCTACTGCTGGACTTCTCTAATCAGCGATAATAATAATTAATTGCTTAGTTTAAGAAGATTGCGTCTTCGACCAATAAATTAGTGAAAACAGAATACACGTCCTAAGCTGACCAATGAGGTACAATTCAAACACCCTCTACCCTATCAGCGATAATTTTTTGTGGCACTCTCAAAAATACAGAGAACGGCAGAAAAGCATACAAATTATATTGAAACCAATCCACTGTGGAAGCATCGTTAGTATATGCATCTAGATTCCTCATCCAGAACACAAATCGTTCACTCTTATTATTTGTACTGGAGGCAAATAAAGCAAAATCAAAAGGGCCTGAATTTTTGTCTATCTTTTTGAATCCTGAACCTCTGACATAGCAGTTTGTTAAATTTAATATACGAAGCCCTGACGATTTTTTTTGTCACACCATTGCTGTAAACTTCTACTCAGATGATTCCATTTTAGAAATTGAATACTATCTTTGTTATTAATGGCTGCTGTAACAGATATGTTATCAATTCTAAGAAGGATCTCGCAATCGCAACACTGCCTAGAAAACCATTTTAACACCCCTTACAGGCTGTTATTATCTCCAATGCATTGATATGAGATCATTGGGCTCCCTCATTGAAATAGCCTCTTGCTCTTTAACTTTTACAAAAAGCCTCCTAGACAACCAGAGAATCGTCTGTGAAAACTTCTAAGACAATTCCTCAAGTCGAATACGTTTATTTGCAAATGGTATTTCTGGCAGCCACCAGTTTAATTCATCACGATTTTTTGTGAAATTCTCATTTTTTCTGCATAATTTGCTGAGAACTTCCTTAAAGCTATCAAATTTTCCCTTTCCAATATTTTATATTTTTTTAGAGTAATTTTTTTCCATATTCTATTACTGGACAGATAGAGACCAATATGCCTATTAGTTGAGCCAGTTCCCTGATTTTAGAATTTTTCCATTTCGAAAATCTCAGAATCACATTAACAATGTTTTTTTTCTTTATATGCATCTCGTCATAATACTCTAAACTATTAATCCCAAAACCCAAAAATTGTACTTTACGAGATGGATGCAATCCAGTTGCAACAATGTCATTTCTTTCGACAGCTTCTTAAACTTCAGCTGTTTATGCGTGATAGCGGTTTCAGAAGTTTCGTGAAAATATATAGGGCAGAGGTGAGGGCAAAAGGTAAAAAATTAAATTCAGAAATAGTCTCCTGATAGGACAAACGTTCGATGTGATTGTGCGATTAGTAGGAAGGAATAAGAATACTTCAAATCAAGCTTAGCTAGATAATAATTTTTTCCGTACTGCTCTTCACTTTTCCTCGTCCGGGAATTGGTACGGGCCCTTGCCCGAACTCGAAAAAGTGAAAATCACTACGGAAAAAGATCGTTCCTGGGCTATCGTTATGGGGTTTTCCGACTCGCGTGGTTGGCCGCCTCGCCTACGGCTCGGCTTGCCAAACTCCACGCGAGTAAAAAACCCCATACCGACAGGCCGGAAATATACTATTTCTCAATAGCCTGTGCGCTACTTGCAAATCCTCCATCTTGAAATGAGGGGCTGTAAAAAATCATTTAATTTTTTAAGATGGAGAATAAATAGTATATTGTACAATTAGTGCGTAAAGTAGCACTTTTTCGCGAGAGTTGTGCATCCCTGGCACTCGTGGCCGGCGAAGCCGGAGTGCTAGGCGATCACACGAGGCGAAAAAGGCGATACGCACGTGTTGCACACCTAATTTTTTGCAATACCTGCCAAAATTCGCAAATATTCGCAATGAAAAGTCAAGATCGTGTGTAAAGTGAAATTCGAGTGCGTAAAGCAAAGCTTCACTTTACACACGATTTCTGACTTTTATGCACACTGTGCGGAAAAGTACCACTTTACGCACGAAAACCGGTATCGAAAAGTGAACTTTTTGGGCAGGTATTGCAAAAACGTTTTTTTACCATTGGATGTATCAACTAGCAAAAATGAAGATAAAAGTTCATCTTTACAGGAATCCATTTGATCTGTTGCTTCATTTGTACACAGTCCATTTCCGAATCCATTTCTGTCAATATCTCACGATATACATCCCTGGTAGACCTGCCGATTCTAACAATCGAGCGACCCGGTTAGTCGATTTTCATTCGATCGATGGTCTATTGTGACGTCGAGTGTGGGTAGCTTAAACGACCTACAATCAAGTACCCTGAAAGTCGACTGCGAGTCAATTCAAGCTGGGAATCTATTGGAATCGACTCGCAATCGACTTTCCAGCGATTGAATTTCACTTCCATTGAAACAATTTCCTTATCATCTGTTTTTAATCGACTTCTACATTAGTCGATTGAGACTCGATTCCAACAGATGCCTCGCTTGAAACGACTGGCAATCGACTTTCAGGGAACTTGATTGCAGGTCGTTTAAGCTACCCACAGTCGACGTCATAATCGACCATCGATCGAATGGCAATCGACTAACCGGCTCGACGAGTCCGTTAGGGGTGCGTTTCATCTGTTGAACAAATTGGCTTTGAAGAAGCTACAAATTGATGAGGACGATAATTGAAGGAATTTTCGAACCTTTCACCACTGACAAGATACAGGGGTTCGACGTAAATGATTCCCATTGGGAAAGAAATTCTTTTACTCCCCCTGCAACTGTTCTTATATTTAGTATCTCAGCTGACTAGAGCTCCTGATCTGATGTCACTCCCTCTGAATTTTCTGACGACTGCATATTGAAGTCTTCCTGGAGGGGCCCTTGGAGTTTAAACTGGCTAACGATGGCTTCCTCATGCGTGGATTCCTTCCTCCACTGGCTATGTACGCTGATCGAGATTTTTGAGGTCGAGGTGATTGTGGTTGCTGGGCGATGACTTGAGACGACTTGTACACCGTCTCTGCTGCCTTCAGGGCATCAGTGAATGTTGTTCCGAATAATAATCCGTCCAACTTGTTATTCGTATTAACTGTTGTTCCAACTAGTGGATTCAACGTTGGCATGATAAAGAAAAAAAAACGAGACTTGAGGGTGCCGATTTGCCAGTATTCAACTGCAGTCCTTCAATGCACATATCATCTGTGTGCAATTGGTGGCAATCACTGGACCATCTCAGGACTTTTTGGCTATAAGTGCTACTTGTACGTCAGTGGCCAATGCTATCATGGCTGCTGATAATTGAGACGGGATATAAAACCGGTACGAGTCCCTCTCCAAAGTAACCGCGTTTAGCACTCCTTTAATCCCAGGATAAATTTCGGATGACCTCAGAAACAGACAATGCTTGAGAGAAAGGTTCTTTTTTAGTTCCTATTCTAGAATAATTGATCAGCGCACTTGAAGGGCGAAATCGATCGCTGGGCTGCTCTCCATTGCCATTGAGGGAATCTAACCCAGGAAGTTTAACAAATCCTCAGACAATATTAGATCACTGCCTTTCATAATCTCAGTGACATCAACATCGAATTACTGGGACAATGTACTGGCCGTACGTATTTGAGGACTGATTATCTGGCATGGTGAGTTTTTCCTGGGTACTTGACTTCAGTTGCCTGATTTATTCTCCACTCTCCAGTGCTGAGTGCTCCTATTAATATTCTTGTTGCCAAGTCTGAGACAGAGCGACTCTGACCGGGAGTGCTCTCTGCTGTATTGACTTGAAGACGATCTGGGAAAATTATGATACCTTAGAAGCGTCGTGCCTTTTGGGACACGCTCCACGCAGTGTTGGTTTTCAGACGCATGGCATCACTTCCTCCGGGCATGGAGAGAAGGCAATGATCAGGAGCTGCCAGAGGATTCTCAATACTCTGGTGACAACGGTCTGGACCTTCTCGTAAGTTTATGTGGTCTGGATTGGCCGGACCCAACCTCGTTGTCTAAACAGCGAATCCGTTTGAAGATACATTTTCATCTCTCTCGTTCTCGCGATGTCTTTTTCTGAAGTATTGACGATTCCTATCTGATGAACTTATGATTTATTTAATTAGATAATATTTCACATTCTCCTTACTAATTTTTTTATTTCAAAAGTCTTTTTGGACTGCTGGATACTACGCAGAAAACCATAATGAAGCTAGAGCGCAACGAGACCGATCGAGTGATACAGGGGGTACGATGACCAGAATTTTTAATTTAAACCTGGAAAAACTGTATCACCGCATTGTAAAGTGTTGCTACCATATTGTATGCCGAGGATGATAGAGAGAAGTATAATAGAGGCGTCCTGGGAAAAGACAGACTGATAACATTATACTGTTTTGAAGTGAAATTTCTTTAGCGGAGGGTGAATTGAAAAATCGTCACGAAAAAGTGTAACGTCTGAGATTCAACAGAAGTGGCCCACACACTTACAGACACACACACACACACACACACACACACACACACACACACACACACACACACACACACACACTCTCTCTCTTCCCCCGACCCGTTTACGCTACATCGGCGCTTAGACGATCAAGAAAGCAACACACAGAAAAATGTTTCCGTCAAAAGCGAAATTTGTAATAATAATTACCCTTCTTGAAATTGTAATTTACGATTTTTTAAGTCGTAAATTACGAGAACAATCATGTAATTTATGAGTACTTTACGTTTTTCCAATCTTGTAATTTATGAAATATAAATCTCGTAGTTTTCTATAGTGAAATATTATCGGAAGCTAAGAGATAGCACATTTTATTCCAGGATGTTTTTTGTACATCTCATGTCATTTTGAAAAAAAGTATTCACACAACTTTCAATAATAAGATTTATAAGATTTTGAGTTCTTAAAAAGAAAATGAAACAAGTGGGGAATTGCTCTAACATTGTATATCATATAGTTGTCTTTGCCAATAAATTAGCAATATGCTTCCGAATGGTCATGGTTTGTATTATCATTCCCTTTTATAAATAAGCTTTCATTTTGATTTCCTTAAATTGAATGATTTGGTAACTGTATTTTTATGACTCGAAATAAAATAATAATTCTATTGAAAAATTCACTTTTCACGAGTTATTAACTAAAAAAATATAAGCAATTACCAGAATTTTCCTCTCCCGTTCATTCGTAGGTGGTAAAACGTGTTTAGCTTGAATTAATTTTTCTTTGATTTAAGTTTTATTATGATTTCTATCTGCATTATATATGTGTATGGGTCGTTTCACTAATTTTCGCTTATTTTTTTTTTCATTTCAATTAATAATAAAAGCTAAGCTATGGTGAGGATTAGCATCTCTATTCAATGAACATAGAAACTTGGCATGGATGGTGACGGAAAACATTTCATCAACTTTCCTATAGAAGAAATGCAGGCACTATTTTTACACGTTCGCCTGCCACGTCGAGTTACTAGTGCTCAAATCAATTTTCGCAACTACCAGTTGATGTATCCCATGACTAGGATATCGTAAAGATTTTCTAAGAAAAAAAAATAAAGAATTTTAAAAACCACTAAAAAAATCACTAATAAATTAAATTTAAAACAAGTTGTGGCCGGTCTCCCAATACCTTGTGTGACTGTTTCTTTTTATTCGGCCCTCAACGGGCATAGTAAATAACTTTCCGATAAGATTAAATCTTGACCAAGTCTATAGCCGTCGATTAGAATCATAGCCGCCATAAACGCCGTAACCGCCTCGATCACATCACGCATTGGCTCAGGAGAGTGAACGACAAAAATCAAAGTTTCTATAATCCTTATTTTCCAAAAAACTCAAACAAATGTGGGGAGATTACACTCCCACGCTAATGAGATTTAGACACAGTTAATGTCTATCGATCGCGACCAAAATTCCTTCGATCGGACGAAGTGTCGGAAGTGTCTGCGCGGGAGCGTGAACGAAAGAAATCCAAAATTAATGCTTCCTGGCTTAAAAAAAAAAAACAAAAAGGGGGAGAGAAATTTGCTCCCAACCCAATCAAAGCTCGGGCGTGTGAATGAAAGAAATTATAAGATGAAATTCCTCTCCTACCGCTTTTTTTGTAAAAAGAAAACTCAAAAAGGAGTGGGAGGATTACACTCCCAAAGGACTCTGATCTTGTCCTTGATAATATCTATCGATCGCGACCAACTTCATCCCGATCACACTAGCCATTTCTCCAAAAGCGTGAACGAAAAAAACGGTCCACACACACACACACACACACACACACACACACACACACACACACACACACACACACACACAC
>JAPYZM010004173.1:0-16096 GCA_030522845.1 Psyttalia concolor
GGGCATCCCCATAAAACATGATTTAAATTTTCTTCTTCATATCCGCATTTACACATAGGTGAATCAATGATCCCAATTCGCGCCAGTGATTCTGCCAAGATATGATGATTGGCCCTAGCCCTGTTGACCCAAGAGATAATTTTACGAGGTAGTTTTTTGCCTTTGAACCACGGTTTTCTCTTCTTTGTATTAAAGGTCTGGAAATAATCTATCCCTTTGGTCTGTCCAATGTCAACAACCAAGTTCAAGTTAATTTCAAGTTGATCGCTGATAAATTTGAATTTTTCGAAAGATTTAAATAGTTAAATTATTCTTATTTTATTAATATCTTTGAGATATCTTTAAACGGATTGAATAAATGAGAGCTCTCACATGAGAGAGAATGCGATTGATATCAGAATACACGGTTTACATAATTTATATGAGAGGACACGAAAATTGGATGAGTCTTAGTTTCAATAAGGAAACCACTAATTTCCTGAGAATCAGTCTGGAGATGTAAGAAGTTTCCATATACTATCATAAAATTGTTTTGAATTAGAGAGTGCTTCTTAAAGGAATCAATTCCGTGCTTCTTTTGCGACAAGTCGATCTATTATTCGAATCCAACTCAGACCGACTTCTCACTTCATTTCAACTCGCCGGATGAAGATTTCCATTGAGGGCGTAGTAATAAAGCTCGATAAATATATATATACATATAAGGTCGGACGTGAGAAAGGATGTCATTTATTGAAACGACTTTTCCATTACGAACTGCTGACGTTATTTAAGAATCATTGATCCGAAATCTTCATAGATTATGTCCGTAAAATGTATCTGAATATATATGAAAATTTCATGAAATCTTAGGTTTATTATAAATGGGAATTAGTCAATAATTAACGAATGGTAGAGTTAAACATGACCAAACGGATATTTGGTAATACGTACCAAACGTTTCACCTGAAAGGTAAAAGTTGCGTTCAACAAGGCCAAATGTGCTCTCATCAATTATTAACCCTCGAGCACTCGCGCTATGGTCTCAGCGCCACCGTTTTTGCAAGTTTCATGATATTTCTAAAAATATGAGGAATTAGGCTCTGCCTTTTTCAAGTTCTTCGAATAATATGTTCCGATGAGAATATACACGCCTCGGTCGCCCTAAACTGACTATTTTTTTTTAATCAATTTTTTTGTGGAGTGTGGCAGGCGAAGGTGAGCGCAGCGCTCACCACGCGAGTACTCTCGTAGTAGAAATTTGACGAGCGGTGTAGTGCTGGAGGTTTAACAATTGTGCTGTGAAAACACTTAGATGACCAACAAAATTTTCATTCAAAGTCAGTTTTTAACAACAATTAATTTAACTCAATTAACCAGAAAATGCTAAAAAATTCCATAAGCCATCCTAAAATTGTTGCCAATGACTCTTTCAAAAGAATTCAATTCATCACCTCTTTAGCGACAATTCAATTTATCATTCGATTCCAACTTAGATGGACTTCTCAATTAATTTCAACTTCATGGATAAAGATCGGTATTTTCCAATCAATAGAGTTACTGCACGCAGAGAAAAGTAGAAATTCCCATTTCGTTTGGCAATCGTGCTGTGCTTTGGCCGTCCAGGGAAAGTTACCGTAGTGTTCAGTAAAATTGATTGACGGCACAGCAAAAGTTATCTAGACATTCGACACGAAGTACTTGACCTCTCGGTCAAAGTTGTCAACTACTTAATAAAAATTATCTAGATGTCTGCATAATTTTTTGTTGACTCTGCAATAAAAGCTCCCAGTTTTCTCTGAAACATTAATCAGCCATTCAATACCATTTGTTGACTGCTCACTAAAAATTATCTGCACGTGTGTATAATTTTTGTTCAATGCAGATATTGAATTTCAGTATGCGACTATGTAATTTCTGCTCTGAATTACTGAAATGCAATGCGATTACCGAACAAGATGACAATTTGGTAATTGTCCGTCGTGAGGACCCAAGCATTTTTTGAAAGTTGGTATGTAGTCTATTTATTTGTGTAGTTTATCAATCTGAGAGACGTTTGTGTGAGAAAGGCTTAGTTTGGACGTTACGCAGTCCAAGACATCCATTACCTCACCACTCTTTGCGTGACCCAGGACCAACGGCGTGGACGTGGTCATGTTTGGTCCTAAAGACAACACATGTTCATATGGCCATAGACCAAGAACAACAGAAGGATAATGGTAGCAAATTATCCACTATAATCTCCCGACCGTCATCCAACTCTCTCTCGGTAGAAAAATTTTCAATAATTTTTGCTAATGTGGACAAATAAATTTTGTCCTCATGGATGGGCCTCACTATCAGAAAGGATATATCAGGATCATTCTGGTCAGGGGTGGCACTGGATTCTCACTTTGAACACTTTAGTCACAATAAAAATTGAAGAAAAACAAAAAAAAATTACTCTATAACGTCAATGTTCCCGTTAGTGCCACTGTCCCTGTATCTGTCCCCTTAAGCCGTTTTCAATGAATATCAGTGAGGAATTTATGAACAAGTGTAAGCAACTAAGAGACAACAGTACTTTATAGACTTTATATACAATTCAGAGTAAAAATAATCGTAATCGGATATTTAGAAATATTTTTAAATAAATGATAAAGCAGAAGCCGTGCGTCGCCGGGATGGAACTTATTAGAACAGTCTCCAAATCGTCATGCTCCGGTTTCTGCCACACCTATTTGACAGTAATCTAACCTAGCATAATTTTCAACAGTACTTTCCTAGTATAATGGTATAATGCAGTCATAAATTTTCTGTTCATTCCCAATTTTAGTGATGATTCAATACCATTCTGCCTGTCATTATTCGGTGATATCCCGTTAAATTATATTTTTACTCGTAGCATTAACGGGCCCCGAACGTTGGCATTAACTAGAAGATATCTTTTTGCAAGTGGCAGAATTGACGCACACCAAAGTTTTTTAAATTAATTTATTATTAATTTTTTTTAGCTATTTATCTCAAGTAATGAAACTCCTCAATGTTCAAAAACACTGTAAACTGACTACTCAGTAGATTAAATGTACCGGTTGTTACAAAAAGATATGCGTCTCACCCTTCGGAACTCGCAAAGGCTCTTGCTGGCAACTAACGCAGATATTGAAGGTACTGATCTTTGCACAATTCACAGGTTTCCGACCAGACCCGACTGCCGCTCGTTCCACATGAGACTCAGCAATAAACACGTGAAATCCGGGCGATCATGCTCATATACCAAGGAGTCTGACCTGTGACATCTTTTGTTTTCACGCTATTTCACTCAATATCCTTACAATTTAACTCAATCACCCATTGTTCAAACATTGTAACTGTTTTCTGACAAATGCAGTTGAAATTTACTTAAACCCAACCCGCAAATATTGAAATTTGATTGAGTTATGTTAGTAAGTGGTGCGGAGTGCACTTATAAGGCACAATTACCGACAATCTTTTCCGTGTACGTAGGAGATAGAAAATTGGTAAGTGTGCTTCAAAATCCTCCTTAACTTCTCCTTTACGACTGGCAACATGTTATGTATCAGGCAGTTGAAAACAACTCTGCAAACAAGCCACGATTCCATTTCCTATTCCAGCCCCTCTCAATCGTGACTGGGGATTGTGCCCCAATTGAAACCTCCACGCAGTGACCGGGACCTACCGTACGAATCACAATCACGTAGAGAACGTAAACACAGATGTATGACTGGTGTTATACCAAGGTGTAACATTCTGGAAATGAACTAAGTTAACGTTGCGTCACTCAACGATTTATGCCACTGATTGTTTGTTTGTTTGTGAAACGTGCGATATTGCGTGTGGTATTGTGTAATTCAATTATTTTGGCCTTCGGGTTTATGGTACTGGCGAGATGAATGATGAGTTGGTGATGTATCGGAGGCAGACGTGCCTTCCGTTTGTTGAATGACAAATTTTGTCTGTGTGAAAAAAATTATACACGTCCTGAGCGATGGGCTCTCGTTAAGGTCTCGGGGGAGACAAGTGATAAGAGTCACGACTGGTGGATTCAATAGGATGTCAAAGTTAGGGTCGCGTTATTTTCTGGGCGGCATGTGGTAGTAAATAAAAGAGATTTATTTTCGCCGAGAATAAAATCTATATTTTTGCCAATGAAATATTATTTGAAAAAGTTGGAATTATCTAAACGTAAATAATACATTCTTTCAATTGCCATTTGAGTGCGTATTTCTTGATTTACGAATTTTCATGAGACAGTTGGTTTTAACTGAGCGGATTAGGGGAGTTATTGTATTCACCACGAAATGCATGTGACAAAATTTAGGTTGACGATTCCTCAAGAATGACTGAACCGATCGGAGTGATCAAGGATGCAGTCGATTCGTCTTTACATAACTCAGTACTGATTAGATTTTTATCACTATCGGCCAAGCGGTCCTTCCGTTTTTTAGCAATTTACTCTGTAAAATACATGGTAAATAGCTCACACATGGGCGTGTTTTTGAGGGTGAAAAATGGTTCTCTACATATGTTGTGAACACATTGATAATCAGAATTATTATAATAATGACACCAGTAATGTTTAAACCCTATCAATCTTGGAAAACCTATTTTATTTTATAATTCCCATTAAGTTCTAAGATCAAAACGCCGAACCGAAAAGTTTTTTGTGTGGCCCGTTTTTTGGGCCCGAGTGGCTCCCAAAATACGTCGGAACTCGAATGGATCGGATTCTTGGTAGGAGATGGCCAATGGCCGACTTTCTGCCAAGGGTCGGCCAGCATTGGGTCAGTGTCGATCTACCGTTGGCCATTTCGAATCTGTCATTATATGAGTATTGAATCATTCTATTATTCTCTCCAATTTTTTTATAAATGTTTTCATGAATGTTAAACAATGACCTTGGCTCAGATCGAAGTCCTCTCATAATGGCCGAAAAACGAAGAGTTTTATTCATGAAATATTTATTTGCAGGCGGTCACAAGAAACTAAAGAGTAGCTGTGTATGATCATACTTTACTCAGGGCCGGCTGGGTCCACTTATCAACTCGGAGGGAAGAGAAAATCCCCACATGCGGGCAAACACTGCAGTATTTACCCTACTTTTTTTCTCACAAGAAACCGTTTTTTACTAGTTAGCGCTCATCTCCGAGAATGCGCCCAATTAGCTTTGATAACAACAAAACCGGTAATGAGAGAAGCCATACCCAGGGGTTTCCTCAGTAGTACACAACACAGTACCCACGGGAAATTTCACCCCTCCTTCGTGTTACCCCCCCAGTCGGCAATAATCTTGATGATACTCATGATGCTGGTTACCCAACTTTTCGCATTAAGAAGGAGTTGTTTGTCTCATTCAAGGTCATAAGCAACAATGAACGTCTTGAATTTTACTTCGGGGTAATATGGTTTCTTTTTTATATATCAATGTCGTAACTTCTTGTTTTTTTCTTCGTTTACGTACATAACTCTTGAGGAATTCGAAAAAAAAAATTTAAACACAGCCGCTGATATACGTCCCTCATAAATGACGCATAAACTTATATTTAAGGATCTTAACATAATTTGGTTAGAATCACTTCAACCTTAGACTTCGGATGAAGAAAATAATTCATTATGGAATAAAACTTGGAATAGGATTTTCGAAAATTCTGTTACTGGAAGATAAGCCTCCCCAAATAAATTTGGATTTTTTAAATTAAAAATCTTTTTTTGGAAGCAATTTCTTCATTCAAATAAGTTTTAACCATTATCCAGAATGATGGCTCTAAAATGAATATAACCAATTCCTTTGTACATGTTTCATCATCGAGTCTCTAAAGAGTCAGCACCTGGGGCATCTAGCCTATATTATCCGCGAACTATTTTATATGACATTCGATTGAAATCACTTCCAAAGGGGTCTAAAAGAATATTGGTGATAAAACACTTAGATGAAAGGTATATTTTCCTAATGTAATATTTTGTGTCTAATCTTCAGGATTAAAAACATTTATCTAGAAAGGTCACTTTTTAGACAAATGTTTTTAAATCAATGAATCGTACTGAAGCTTTCTCAGTGCTGGAAGTTCGAAGCTTCCATATAGGCTACAGATTAGCTATAGTTTGATGTAAGTGGGCGAGTCTGCGGGCTAGACTTTGCTGATGTTGTAGTCTAGTGATACGGCTCGTCGTAGGGTCAGCTGCAATGCTGGGTCAAGGCCAAACGGTTTTCCCTAATGTGAGTTCAAATGGTTTGTTAATGCAGTTACTTCAGGCTTTATTAGAGTTAAATGTTGAGCATTGATTTTCGTTGAGCTATTGACAGTTTCAATTATTAAGGTAAAAAGTGGGACTGCAGGAACACAAGTAGAGTACGAATTCTAGTTTGTCTGGTTTTCATACTGATGAGAAACAAGAGATAATCAAACCTTGGATTATTTTTTGAGACTAAGTTTTGAGATACCGTAGTAATGTGTATGCGTATACTGAAATCTCAGGTTGGAAATATAGTTTGCACTCCATTAAACCTAATATGACGAAAGTTCTCGGCAGTTTCAAGAGGAGGGTTTAACAGAGAATTGCAGTGGCAACACAACCAACTGTAACGTAGTTTCTAGGGATACAGTTGAGGACTCGTAGTAACGTCTTTACTAAAGTTTCAAAACCAATTTTCTAAGCGCCATGCTGCGTTCCTATATTTTGCGGTTTTATTAAATTTTCAGGATTCTTAACGCCCTGACATGGGCCGGAGGAAGGAAGGTATTGGAACTACTCCGACAATCGAACATGGAATTTTGATAATTTCTCCATATTTTATGACCACTAGAGTTATTTGTTATAAGTTTTTCCCTTTTTCTTTTTTTTTTTGTCGAATATTTCTGGAACTATCTGATCTTAATTATAATACAAATGATGAACAGACATTGTATCAAGAGAATAATACTCAAAAGCAGGATGATTATCCGGAAGAGTAGTATTTCTTCGAATCGAACGCGTGTACCACCGATTGCAATTAATTCAAGCAATATTAAAAGGAAAATTACAGGCCCCATCGTCGTCGTCTCGAGGTCCTCGGTCTCAGACTATATTATTTGGATTGCTGTGAAATGCGTGCATAATTTCTCACTTCAGAAAAAATATCGGTCATCGGGTAGATAGAATTCTCTATAAAATTAATGATTCAAATTTCAATCATAACACATTTTTATTCGTTTTTGAAGACGCATAAGTAATACACGTTTGAATAAAATTCAGACCCACGATATCATCCCTCCAATTGAAGATATTGTAATTTGAATTTCTCTGGAATGACTCCTTGATGTAGCGCTCAAAGCAAATTCGACTTGGAAATTAATAATGAAGATTGTGACAATGCTAAAATAATCGTTCAAATAAATTTTAATGAATCATAAATTTACTTCCAATGTTTCTTTAAGTCTTCTCAATGTTGAACTTATTTCATCTCACTCCGATCACAATTATTACAGGTTAGTGGACCTCATTTAAAATGAGGGCCACCTTATTTTACCTCCGTAGGTTAGAAATAAAGTGTTTCTAACTCATGTGATTTCAGCCCTTGTCGTCGCCTCGGATTATTGACTCACAGTTGTCAAAAATACGTTTACTTCCTAGAGATATAATCTACTAATTTTTGCCCACATGAATTGAAAGTGAGCATTCTAAGCTCGCTTCGCTCGGGTAGAAACGCTAACTTTCATCCATTTCGACGAAACCTCGTATTCAAGCCTTGGGAGGAGAATCAGACAAGCATGCCCCAAGTGCTTACAACCCTCGCCTTCGGCTCGAATCGTAATTTTGCACGTGAGGACGAATTGTCTACTCTCTCTCTCTCTAGATGAAAAATCTACTATGACTTAAAGTCATCTACTGCTCCATCTTGCCGTGGCATTTCTGTACTACAATTTCATAATCATTGTCAAGGACAAAAATTTCGAAAAAAATCACGCGACAAAATCTCAGAATTAGAGGAATATTTCTGTCATCCATTTTGCGATAAACTGGAAATTTGAATAGACACAGTTCCTGTTTTACGTGAATTTCATTGAATTTTTTCTATATTTTCATTCCAGTTGATAAACACATGATGACACTTTTCTAAGTATAAGCCAGTAGACACTATTCCTACGATAAAAAGTACATACACTTCAGACCTCGAATCGAATCTATAATATCGAAATTCTGTCACACTTATTCCTTATTTGTTCACTGGCATCTAGGGTGGTTAATTTGAAATTTTCAATTTTCATGGCCACTATTGCAGCGGGCGGTAGCCCGCGTTCGTGCTCGTCAAGTATAAATACGAAAGAAATGATGTGCCCCATTCGACTAACGTGGTACGCAAAATTAACGATAGAACACATTCAATTCCTGATACCCACAACAACCAACTGCCTAAACCATTGACTCAGACCAAAGCCAAATTTCCAGTAATTTAACATAATTAAGGGGATGTGGATGTAGAATGTTGCCATTCTCAGTTCCGGATTCAGTGGGCAAATAAACACACTCCTTTCGCCTGTAGTATCGTACATGAAGTGAGGCTGGAGCATCATTGGTACAGTTTCCGAGTGGTGTTAGGAGGGCCACCAGTGAAATCGCTATGGGCACACGTCTAGTTTCCACGAGAGCTTAAACCAACGGTTTAGGATTGTACTCGACTGTTACGCTGGCCGTACTATCCCCCCAGGATTCACGTTCACCGGGTTTATTTATCGCCATAGTTCGTACCCGCTTGTTTGTTGGGATAGATTTTTTTTCTCTCAGTACGTGATTACTCATGTTGGAATTTTTCAACATTCAGAAGATTAATAGAAATGGTAAATGGTAATTTTGAAAAATCGCACTTTTTCCATTTGCAAACTGGCCAATTATCGAGAAATAGATAGTTTATCGGAGAATTAGTGGAAATGGATTAAAATGTAGTAACTGCAAGAAATAGAATAGGAAAGAATAATTAATTTTTCATTTCTGTCTTGCTTGATTTTGGGGGAAAATTTTGCATTGCGTTTTCAATTTTAATGTGGCCAAGTTAAGTAATTTTGCTCACCTTTTTCTTGTACTTAACATAAAAAACATTTGCAAAGCTTTAATCCAATGATTTTCAGCTATCCTAAAGAGTTTCATTCTTTTACTACCTAACCTGGTTAGCCACGTCGCTACTGATATCTGACATTTCTATTTTATCTGCTTTAAAAATACTCAAATCCAAGTTAAGAATCCAAGAATTTGGGTGAAGTGAACAATAACTGGGTTATTCGTTGTTCCATTGAGGGTATTCATAGCAGCCGGTGAAATTATTGATCGACAAAGATGCAAAATAGTGGCCTGAAAGAGATCGCGAGATTGCTCCGGTTGAATGAATGTTTTTTTCCAGAAATCGATATTCTCCATCTCTATCAATTACATTGCCGCAAAGGCTGTTTAAAAAATGAAGGAATCAACGGCAAATCTTTGGAATAAGTCCTATAACATGCAAATTACATTATCCAGTTAGAAATTACTTCATGTGAAATATTGCAAGGAGCAACGATTTCAGATATTATTCACTAAGTTGGTCTTCAGGCAATTTACAAACATATCGGTTTTCAATTTGTTTGTATATGTCGCCAATTTACTGCAATTCCCCAATTTTCTGCATTCCCAACTTAACTCCCCAATTCATTAAATAATTCCTTGAATTTGCAGCAGTCAAATTCAAATCCAAGTTAGCTTTTATGCATCGCCCCGAGCGCTCTGTAATAACTCGAGGAGCATCCAGTAGGTTTTAATCTTGAGAAGCGTAAGCGCGTGAAACACACCTGCCACAATCTTGATTTACTACAAATTAGATGACGGCTAATTTGTTTTTACGGAGAAAACCACGGACTAGAGGTAGATTTATATGCCGTGGTATCACACAACTATGTTCCATTGAATACTTTGACAAAGTATGCAAGACTTTACCTATTGGACCAGAATACCAGTGCTGTCCGTGAATTTTCATGGAATTTCTCAATTAATTCTGGACGTACCCATGATTTAGTCATCGAATAATGTATATGCTATGGTTTTATAGGATTAAGAGCTAAATTCGAAAAACTGGAACATCAATAGAGAGCTTTCTGCTGCCAGGATCAAACAGTCCAACGATTGCATATATCCGGAGAGTTGAAGTTTTGTATTGTCGGCGGTGTTCTCTTGAGCATATTTATTGGTTGAGTGCTCGTACTGCGCCACCTTGCGGCGGCGTCCCTGTACCACTCCTTGGATGATAATCTTTAAGACGAGCAAAGTTAGGGAAAAGTATGCGGTACAATCTTAAGATTAGAACCAATTTTCTTTCGAAAAATTTGATGGATCGCACCTTTTTTTTACTTTTTTATTCATTTCGAATACCAATTGATAATGAACACGTCAAAAATACTTTCGAAGTATCAATACTGAAAAACATATGTAAAAACCGATGTGTACAATATTATTAGCACAATATGGTGAACATAATTAACGACAACCATTTAATTTCTGACAACCACAATAATTCTGGATGTACCGATAATTTAGTCATCCAATAATGGACATTCCGTGGTTTTGTAATATTAACGGCGTGTAAGTGGGAGAATATATCATAGGTGTAGGGAGGAGTATAGGTGTATATTTCAGTTCATCGAAAAACTGGGACATCTCACTTTTCGTATAATGAGCTTGCCCGGGTTGGGATCGAACCAGCGAGCGCTCTGAGATTCACAGCAAGCTATGCAAACCACAGCTCTCGAAGATTCATAATATACGAGAACATGACAGTGGTTGTGGAGAGGGTACAGTGACTTCGGTGAGCGTAATTGATGTTAGGTATACATTAATTATGGGGGATTGGATCGATAAATCGCCTGCAAGTTCATTCAATTGACAATCAGACTAGCTCTGGCCAGAATTTTCCGCGTATACTGCTGTCAATCATTAGGAATTTATCCGGGACAGTTAACAAAGAAGAAAAAATGTCTATTTTCGGAGATGCACTGGGGATTATTATGGGTTCGCCCCCAATTATTGAAGACGTGTCGGTTTTCAAGAATTTGTCCGTCATTTTGTTAGCAATTTTAAATGATAGTAACATTGAGTCCCAGTTATGTTGAGAGAGTATTTATTATTTTGGCAATGTATTACGAAATTTCAGTGGTACATGGAGAAATATTTTCCAATAAAAATTTTGGTAATCAGTCCGTCTAGCTACCCAGACAGCAAAATTTGATAATTTGCCGCAATTTATCGGCAAAATGGCCTTCATTCCTCCAAATGTTCCAATTATTGTTTACTGTGTACTTCATCAAATTTTTCTGCGAAACTTAATTAATTTAATACTTAGTACCTAAACCAAGTACAATCAATAATAAAATTGAGTCCGACACAATTTGATGGTTGGCTTGATGGGAGACATGGTCTAATGTTGACCGTTGTGGGGTTCATACTAACCGCATCCTCATCGCGGACACTGGGTAATGTTAAGTGTAGGTGAGGTTTGTAGTACCTCACCCCATGTTGATCTAAATTTAATCGAATTTATATAAATTTATAGATATAGAGACACTTTTTGAAGGATAAAAACAGCTAAAAAATTTTATATTAACTACACCTTAATTTCAACACAGTATATACAAAGTTTATCATAGAAAACACTAGTAAATTTCTAAAAACTAGTCTAATCGTCTAAGTCGTCTAATGCCTCAAGGGCCGTCTACCTTAACCTCTAGTAATCAATCAACTCCGTAAATAAGTGGCGACCTCGTCTTGTAACATTCTCGATTCCTTCCTCTTCCCCCTCCTCTAAGACCCATTAGGCCTCAGCCTTCATCGGCGTCGATGCTCGGGTATTAGCCTAATAAACTAATCAACTACTTCTAGACTCAATCCTACGTCAATAAAATAGTTCAGCCCTAATCTGGTAATTCCCCACGGGGATGGTGAGAGAAAGGTTTCGTACGTCTTGAAGATAAACTCAAAATAAATCCACCTTTGCCTCAGTTTTCGAAGCAAAAATTTTGGAGTGATTAACCTTATCTGTTTACCTGTTAGGTTTTAAAAAAAAATTAGAAAATTTTTAGACGGCCGAGAGAAAATTATCTAACAATGGACTAAAATTCCACATCTTCAGCCAAAATTATGCACACGTGTAGATCATTTTTAGCAAACAGTAAACAAATTTTATTGAGCAGTTTTTAAAATTTTTCATCGAAGGCCAGACAACTTTTTCTAAGTAATCAATAAAAAATTATACTCGCAATTTGTCTCTCCGTGAACTTCTTGATTTTTCAATTTACACTCATTCTCGGAAGTTACTCGTTAGTTGAAAGATCTCCAGATTAAAATCACGAGATCAATATCTATGCAATGTCCCAAAGTTTACGCCCCCAACGTCTAACACATCTCTTTGATAACTCAAAACTCATATCCATTCATCTTCTACAATCCCATTTACAGCATCCACACCGTCCTTCAAAGCTACTGCAACATTAAAGCAATTCTTAATGGCGAACGTTAAATTCAATATTTATATACAAGCGCGTAGGATCCGTCCGAGAAAATGGGTATTCATCTTCTCCCTGAACTTTGGCCCCCCGAAGTTTGAGTAATGAAAGTTCCTTCAATAAAGTTCTCAAGTTACCCGTAGAGTTCTACAATAGTGAAAACTTTCTCATCATCTCTTCGATATAATTCACAAATTCAAATAAAACTCGCAGTTTAGATGACAAGTCATTAACGCTCTCTCCATTTATCAACTGTTTAGAGCATTTCACAATGAACTAGACGGCGAATGATTCTTTGCATATCAAAGTCAAGAGAATGGGTAAAAAAGAGAAATGGTATTGAGGTACCCTACCATGACCTGACCGACCCTACGTGAATACACATTCCAGTGGGAACAGTTGCTATTGATTGTCTTTACGTGACGAGAATGCAAAGCCCCGGTAGCATGAATAAAGAGTGCGCTACAGCACTGACTATATGCACTGAATTCGTTATATATTAACAGAAGAATGAAAAACGGATACTACATGGATAAAAATATTTCACTCGGTATCGAGGGCATGAAGTTACTACGATTGGGTAAAATAAAAATCAGGAGATCCGATGAGTTTTGAGACTTTTTTTTCGAATAATGAACAATCAATAGGTGACGTACGAAATTTTTTCGACAATTTTTTTTTGGTTTACAGAACAATTTTCGAACGATAACACTTTAGGCTAATGAGGAATTACGAAAATACGAGCGATATTGGCTTTTGCGATTTCTGCATCATTCGTCTTCCCTCAAGACAATTGAAGAGTCAGCAATTGTGGGAATTCAGGAGCGCAGCAATTATGCAAGCGGTTTATGGTGATTTTAACTTCAAACAACTACTCATTTACATGGGATTGCCGCGCATTTTATTACTGAAAAATCAAATGAATTTTAGAACAAGGTGAAAAGGAAAATTATCGATTATCTTCAAAATTTAACTAATAATTTTCTTGAATATTAAATACACTGATAATTCGGTCAGGAGCGAGTGTTCTTTCATTCTGGAAATGAACTTTAGAATTCTAAATGTCATTGAAATTTTAATAATCACTCTACATGAAAAATTGAAATATCCTGAATTGCCGAGTTGAGTACGAAATTTTCCAAAAAAGTTGATCTTGAATTGAATTCCCATCAACATCGTTGAAATTCCAATAATCTTAATGCTTAATTTTCCATGAGAATAGGGATTGAAAATTTATTTTCTCAAGTGCTTTTCTGGAGAAAATTAAGAGTTACAAAACGTTACGTATAAGAATTTAGTTATCTCTCTTAGGTTGAGAGAAATTTATCAAAAAATCAGTCTACCGCTAGGTTTTACTTTATTACAGATTTTTCTTTCAGCGAATGCTCCTCTATTGATATCAGTCAGTAATTCCATGTGTAGTAATCTCACAACCTCTGAATCCGAAAATGAAAGAAAGCTGAAGATTAATTTGTCTGATATTCTAACAATTATTTTATCGAATTTATCGAGTATAAAGATAGGTGATATCCTTACTTCTTTTTTTGAACGGTAGAGGAGAGACAGTAAATACTTCATTTGATCGGAATAAAAGGCAGAATAAAAGACAGAATGAAGCATTAGAAACATTTTACGGCATTCCGTTGCAAAATGTCTCAAGATTCCAGAGAAAAAAAAAGAAAATTTTAAGAACAGTAATACATAACAATTTTAGTATATATTCAAACTCAGCAATTGAAAAATAATGACAAGTAAAATTATGAATTTTCGGTTTCTTTAATGGACAGAATTTTTTTTTTATTTTCTAATTCGGCTTTTCTAAAGTTCCCGATAGGCAGTTATTCAATTTTTAAAAATCAATTTATAGATATAGTTGAGCTCTAAATCCACTAAAAAAAATTACTATCAAAATTTGGCCACTTTGTGACGAAATATATATTTCACGTGTCCATTTCATTCTGGGATAAATTTATTAATTTCATTTTATTTTCCTCTCATGCTATCGAATACATTTTCTTAAGAATGTTTTCCTCTCGTAGCAGGTCGAGAGGTCAGTTCAGTATTGGTTCTTATGTTCCTGAAGCTCCGGAATTCCTACGTCCTGATCCTTCGTGAATTGGACGGATGCCGACGGGAAACATAGGCTCTCATAAAACTGAAATAAAAAATATTTTACGGTGGACGGTTGTATTTCATGAAAAATGTCGACAGTATTGGGGGACTATACCAAAAAATTGGAATTCTTCAAATTCATGAGATATATTATATTCAACTCGAAAAGATTGAGTGAAATATCAAGAATACGATTTACCTCCAGTGAGGCAAGTGAGGCAAATCGGGACTCATTCTCATTTTTCTGAAGAAAATACCAGTTCTGAATCAAGGAACATTAGGCATGGAGAAAAAATCGTTACATTTGTGTTATTTTAGCCGCTCACGGGAAAACTGCCGTAGGGGTCAGTAAAATTTATTGACTACTTAGTAAAAGTGTTCTACGCGTTCGACAAAAATTACGTGACCATTCAGTAAAATTCATTGACTACTTAATACAAAGTATCTAAACGTGTGTATATTTTTTGTTGACTTTTAGCGTGCGGTTAAGTAATTTCTTCCCAAACGGACGAAACTAAACGCAATTACCAAAGGTTATTTTTTACTGCCAAATGGTCAACGGAAAATATTATCATATGCGAAGCTACAATTAAATCATGTTCCGGGAGAATGTTCTTCATTGCAAAGGACAATTTCTAATGGATGTTTATACCTCCCCCCTGAGCCATAAAATGTCGCGGGCCACCTACCACTTACCGCAGTATTCAATTAAATTGCTTCCTGTGTGACGAAATATTTAACATTTTGGGTATTGAGGGTAATGAATCGATGTAGTCGAAGGCGGAAGAAAGTGGAATAGCAGGGGAAATAGAGCAGGAGAGTTAAATTGATAAATGATTGAATATTTTGGGGATCCGTCTGGGTACCATCAAAGAATTAACATGAAAATCGAAGCGCTAAAATGTTATCGATTTGATCATTTTACTTTGGACACACTGTGTGTAAAGTGAGCTTCCAGCGTTAGAGGCTCGTGGGAGTAGTGTTTTTAAACTCGTAAAATTTTATCACCCGCCTTCGGCTCGTGATATGAATTTCCCAGGAACCCAAATGCACTTTCCCGCAGTCGTATGGAAATATAGTATTTCTTACCGCCGGAAAGAGGCTACTTTCTACCGCTCCGCGGGCAGAAATTCGCCTCTCGCCACCCAGCGGAAAAGAAAAATCGTATTCTACCCTCGGCCGGTAAAATAAAGGACCCTTGTCCACGTGCTAACCACCCTCGCTTTCGGCTCAGGCGGTTATTTTGCACGTGAACAGGACTCCTTTATTTTACCGCCCTTGTGGTGAAATATACTATTTTCACGTGTTACGAACAATAATTTTCATCTCAGTGTGTCGAAAAAGCACTTTTCAGTCACTCGACGCGAAGCGGGGAGTGACTGAAAAGTTACTTTTCTGACACAGTGTGATGAAATAGTATATTTCGTAGCAAGTGAAAAAAAAATGGTTTTTGGCGAGTGATATAATCCCACGAGTCAAAAACCACTTTTTTCACGTGTTACGAA
>JAPYZM010004178.1:0-22421 GCA_030522845.1 Psyttalia concolor
GCTTTCGAATGGAACAAACCCCGAGGCGATAGGACCAATAGTTTTTGAGATATCGTCAAAAGAGTGTCGATTCTGGAAAAATCGGAAAAATGGAAAGGGAGTTCAGGGCGGGTTATTCGCCCTTCCCGGATTTCTGGAAGAGTGTGATAAGTGATAATAGAAGGCAAATCTCTTTCTTTCTTATACCAATGAAAAGTCTGAGGGTATCTAAGTCTGACGGGATAAACGGAAAAAAATGAGTGGGTGTGAGAAAAGGGAAAAACTCACTGACTTCTTGAAAATCTATTGCGATTGAATCTCACTGGCCAACGGATATACAAAATTGACAAAGTAATTTTATTCTTCCTTCACATCTTCAATAGAAAAATCAATTCTAATAGA
Organism: Psyttalia concolor; assembly: GCA_030522845.1. NCBI lineage: Eukaryota > Metazoa > Arthropoda > Insecta > Hymenoptera > Braconidae > Psyttalia > Psyttalia concolor. Next base: position 382 of record JAPYZM010004178.1, read on the forward strand.
CATCGACTGAGAGCTTCTCGAAGTAATCATTTTCCAGGCAAATATGAGACTCTAGGATGTGTTGTTTTCCGTTCTAGAATTCCTGGAAGACTGTGATAAGTGATAATGTACGGCAAATCCCTCTTCTTATTTCTATTTCAGTGGAAGGTCTGGAGGGATGAACAGGAAGAATTGACTGGGTGTGTGGGAAAAAAGAAATGGTAAAATAGATGGGGAAAAAAGTCACTGACTCCTTGAAAATACATCTGGTATGTGTCTGGGGATGCTACAAATAGACAAGTTTTTGTTCCTCCTCCAGCCTCACGAGAGTTTCATTTTTTTTGCCCCCAACGGAGGGAAAGTAGGAAAAAAAAAAACAATTGCTGCAATTCATCTCTGCGTGATGTCCCATCATATCTCGAGAGAATCGATTCTCCTCTCACGGAGAAATAAATCCGGGATATAAAAAGGGCCCTTTACCACGCAACTAAGTAAATAATACTGCCACAGATGCGTGTCCCGAGACGCATAAGCGTAACGAATTTCCGCCGAGGGGGCGGCGGGAGGATGGATTTTTATTACTGACCACAAAAAAAAAAAACCTCTTCACAGTGGAATCCCCGAAGTTAGGGGGATCATCATCATTCCCAGTGAAATTGGCTTCCTGATGTTATTACCATTGAAAAAAAAAAAAAAGAAAAAAGCTATAATCCGAGCCATCATTCCTGGGATGATTGTTTTTCTGAATGGGAACAAATAACAATCGCTCGAGTGAACCGTTACTTAAGTGAAATGACTTTTCTGAGTCATTACCTCGATAAATTAGAATTAAAAATGAAAATGCGCCATAGGAGGGATATTTCTCTTGCAAATGTTTTGATATCGAGGAGATTGCCAATAAAATTAACATCCTTGGAATTTATTTATGATGTCGTGGCGCAGTTGTCTCGATTCTATTAATTATTTAATTAAAAAAAATTATTTGGCTGTTGTTTCCGTCGAAGAATTAATTAATAAACTAAATTACACCACTAGAAACATTCAAATGATTTTTTAAAAAATTTAATAATACGATAAAGTGAATTCAATTATTTTTCAAACCGATAACTGTCGTTCAGTTAAAATTCCCAGTGTCACTCAATTAGGAAGTGCATAATCTGTGATTCTGCTTGATATGCTTCATATTACGAAGAATATTACTGTCTGCGCTCATATTATGCCCCATCAATCCCCTCACTTCCTCCTTTTCCGATATAATGTATACTCGAAAAGATGGTCATGAGCTCGCTAGCTCGAAAACAAATTGCCCGATCCATACATGCTTTATCATGGCAAGAGTCAGTTTAAGGATCGATTTATATTGCAGTAGTGGGTGGAGGGTGGGTACGGGGGGGAGGGTATTGGAGGTGGCTGTCTGCAAACTCCACTACAAAGCATCACGTACATAGATCCACAGACATGCCTAGTGCTGAGCTTTAACTTGGTTTAACGATCAGGTCAGTGTTTCTACTGCTTGTTCCGCTCGTACGACCTTCCAAGACGCTATTTTCACGTACCTCTTGCTCGAATATACACCCACCTACCATTTCAAACTTGCCTCTCGAGAATGGCAAAGTGCTGGCTCGGTTGTTTCAATGCAGTCAGCACCAGATACCGCGTGTATCCAAGTCACGTGACTCGCGCCTTCTTCTCGGCAATAATCGCCTCCGTGGCATGTGTGAGAGTCCCATGCATGGGTATTAGATTATCGAGGGGTAAGCTCTTCTTATTTCGCTCCCTGAGCGGGAGAATTACGAGTTTATTTAATTGAAATTGAATAAATTTTATTTAAATGAAAAATTAAAAAATTGAAACTGCAATTGAGGCAGTTTTCACTGTCAGCCAATGACACCTGCACTTACAAAAAAATTATCTCTCAATTGTCAATTGACTGACAATTTTTAAACAGATTACAAGTCTGAGTCATTAATTTTAAATCATAATTTATTTTTTTAATGGTGGTAATTGTTTTCATTGAATTCTCAATTTCTTATCACTGACAAATTATTTCTCCACACCTCATCAACAAGTCGTAAATTCCATTCTTCCACCAGATGATTAGAATTCCCATCGAAAATTGCTCAGCCCCAGATGCCGATTTTCATGAATATTTTAGCGTCGATGTTGTTGCGTGTAGAGTATAGCAACTGAACTGATCACGCAAGGTACATATTTCGTTATCGATCTCTAGACAGGATATAATATCGAAATAACTGACGTTATACGCAGGGTTTAACGACGTATGCTTGTGGATTCTGAGACTCGATATCCTTAATCACCGAAAAATAATAGTCAATCGGGCGCCATCGATTCCCATCGAATGATCTCTGGGGGGGGGGGGGGGGAATAGGGACGAAAATACAAAAAACTAACTTTTGATTTCGACAGAATTGTAGCTTCCTCAGTTCCATATACGAAATTGCAAAGTGTCAAGGCAGGAGCTATAAATTTAACCGGACAGTTGGCACGAGCGAAGAGATTGTGTGGGGATGACCGTTAAGCGGGATATACTACTGGTCGTAGGTACGTGACGGATTGAAGTGTAAAAAAAGTGGAGCATGGAATTACGATAGGGGAAGTCGTTCAGTTTCTCTGACAGTTCGACAACAACACGTTTAGCTCACATTGCTCCTTATTCAAAGATAATAATAAGAGATTGGCAATTGGGATAACGGGAAATTTTTGTTGTCTGGGGTAGTTAGGAAGGGTTGAAGTATTTGTCAATATAAAATATGCTCCATGGTGTGAAGTTGTTGGAGATTTTAAATTTCTCGGTGGTAATTACGTGACTATTTTGGGTTCTTTCAGTTTCATTTGCATTTTGGAAAAATAGTTTCAAAGGTATTTCGACAAGAGAATTTTTTTCTCAATTTAAATTGAATTGAATAACATACATAAAAATTACATGAATATATGCTGACGTTTTCCATTCCGTGCTCATTTGTATTGCAATCATGATGAATTGTGGAATTAAAACCTTTGATACAAATTGCTCTGGTGGAATCCATTAACCATTTAATGGAAATTGAAAATGTTCACTAATAAACTACATAAGCTCATTTCAGTCCTTTTTGGTTATTATATTGAAGTAATGAGCACATTTATTGGTCATTTTGTTGATAATTGAGAAATGTGAATTCTTTTGAAATTTTTTGAAAAACCTTAGGGACGTTGAAATTACTCCTGCCCTTTTTTCTACGGGTAACTGTGTGAAAATTTATTTTTTATTATTTTTTTAATGTAAAGTATGGTAGTTAATCATAATTCATTGCAATTGTAAATACACGCTACTGAAACTCAAATCCTCATTTAAATGATTTTTGTCTACCACAATATAGAAATCCCCCAGTTATTTAATTCATATGTAACTCGCCAAAATGCGGGGAAAATTTCACTAGAATTAACGCTTACTACTACGAAGTGGGAATGAAAAGCTCTTTTCAAACCCCGTGAATGCGTGAAATCCATCTATCTCGCAGCTCCCGCAACTTTTCATGCTTTCCCACGGGAAATTTCTACTTTTTAAATAAAATTTGAGTATTCACTGCTTAAATTACATTAAAATAATAGAAGAATACAATACAATTAAGATTATAAAGCGATTATTTGTTGTAAACTATCCGAAGTTTATTTACGAATAACAATTGGTTAAAATGACAAGTATTTTACGCTTACAATCAAAAGAATATTCCAACTAATTTTTTTCTCATGATAAAAATTCAGAAAATCTAAATTTGATCAATGAACTGCACTTAATTGATGACCACGAATGCAGTTTCAAAGAATGTAAATTCATTAGTGAATAATTAACTAAAAACATTGTGGATATATTAAAAAAATTATATCCTCCAATTGTTGCCATTTTAATGAGTCATAAAAAGACCAGAAAGCCTGAAACGTGAAAGAGTTCAATCCTTTTTTGAATATAAAAATAAAAATTAGTCACGCACGTCAGATAAAGTTTCTGGCAGCGGCATATCATGGAAATTGTTATGAAAAAAAGTTGAAAAGTTTCCTGGACAAACTATCACTTATTAGAAGTCACTTGGTATCATCTGATGCGCCTCGTTTGTGACTTCCTGTACGAGAAAAGGCTTGGGACGGGGTGGATGGTTGGTTCGCAGACGAGACCGGTAACAGAGCACGCGAGGGTGCGGAACGTGCCAAGCCTACCAATTTTCCGTCTGCCGGGCGATATAATATACCGCCCTTCTCTCCTCGCCGGGGGGGAGGAAAAAAAATATCTGCATAATACTGCGATACGCCGTTATTGTCTGCTACCTACTTTCTTTATTCCTCTCACCCCATTCCCATTCGCTTCTTCACCGGGAATTATTCTCCTCCGTCTTGAACGCCTCACCCTCCCCCCCTCCGGTTATTTGACGAGCTCCCAGGGCAATATTAATGAAGACTTATTATTCCCGGCTACCACGGAGATTATTATTTCAACACGACCTAGTAGTCACTTCTTACGGAGGTGTTCCGAGGGTGGAGAAACTTTGCAGATGATTTTCTTATTATTCGGGTCTCGGAGTGGATTTTTGTGAGATTTTATTCCTTATTGAGACGAATTGCTGTTGGAAAGTCTGCTCAAGTGGTTGTCATTAAACCGAGGGTACAGGTATTTTTTTATTCGTCAATTTCTGAATTATGAAATAAGATGAGGTATTTTTTTCATTGGAAATTATCTCACGTGATACTTCAGACCATCACTTCTTTATTTTGCTTAATTAATAGCCAAGGTACTGGACCCCTTGCCAGTCGCCAGGGAGTTATTAATTAATACCTGAATATGGATCATGAAATTCAGGTATTCATCTGTTTCTGTCCATACATCTTCACCATTTCTCCACTGCAATAATCGGATTAATGTCGCGTAGTGGGCTTCCCTCCGAAACAAATAAAACGATGATTAAGTAGGTCATCATTCCGAATGACCTGAAATCATGCCCCAATAACAGCCCTACGAAATGAACACCATTAATAACGAAAAGAATGTAGTGCATCAACTCCAAGGGGTGAACCTGCTGAGCGTCAATTCATAAGTAGAACATTGGATCCATTACCCGAATATTCGTATTCCAGGCAAGTACGCGCTAATGGGCACCGAGGCAAACGCAAAACCCCAATTTCTGGATATTACCAGGAATGCGGTGCAGACGTGCTAGCTTGTGCATTTACAGTTACCAATGTGTGTACATTTGGACTGGCAATTTCAGGCATATTCCAACACTGAAATCGAGGCCAACTGGGATACACCTGCGACCGAGTGCTCCTATCACGATTACGCACACACAGTGGGTAATACAGTGTCACATGGAAGTGGTGGAGAGCGTAGGGCGGGGTGGATGGGGGAGTTGCTGGACTGCCCTCGGTGTACTTTGAAGTCAGTCCGATGGTGTTTACACAAACACGAAAGATTCAACGAGAAGCAGTACAATTTAAAAGCACGACAGCGAAAATCATGGAAGCATAACAGTTGAGTGTTTTTACAGGCCTTTGTTCTTTAACTGGAGCAGTTGAGTTTTCTCACCAGCTGGGACACTTTTGTTCTAGATTAATTGAAAAAAAAAAACAGCTGCTCTGTTTACTCGTGTAATTAATGAACAGGTGTTAATTTCTCGCGAGCTCCCTTTGGAATACGATATCAAAGAGACTTCTCCTCATCTTTCGTCTATCTTAGGGAGATTGATGAAGTATTACTACGTCTTGAAATATTCACATTCTAATTAAGTGTCTTTTCAATTCGGAAGATGATCTAAATTGGATGGAAGTATTTCTAAAGTTAATTACATAAGTTGTTGGACTCAATGAGGTATCATTGTAATTGAGAAGCCTTGTCCGAATATTTATTCAATTAATGAGTAGTTCATTGCTTTCAAGCACGCCTTGGAATGAGACCCCAAAAAGATCTCTTTTAATTTTCGCTGAGCCCCAGTGAAATTGATAGATGATGGACGAAAGTTTATCGACTGAGAATGTTCTCAAAACTTCAACCATTTGAAATGGGCTACAGCTCTTGGCATCAGAAATCATGGACCAACTGAATATGAACCTCTCAATTGATCAATACCGGATGAAAAGGATTTGCAAAAACCAGCGCAATATGATATTGTACCGAAAATCGTGGCTCTCCATTAATCTCCATACACTGATCCCTCTCAGCTCCTTTCAATTCTCGTCCACAATTCCGAACTACTTCCATATAGTTGTTACCATGGAGTATTCTTTCACGAACTACACATAAAAGTCAGCCATTTGTTTTTTGTGCGTCAGCCAAGTGAATTACACACGCACGGTGGGCCGTTTTATTTCGTTCCAACACAACGGGGGCTGAATGAGAGACTGAAGGTATATACATTCAGCTGAGGGAGGGAGGGGTGGAAAGAGAGAAGGGTTATACAGTTTTCCCCCTCTCACCTAGCTGTTGTACAACGCCATTCCGGAGATGCCTTTGGCCTAACGAATGGCTTTAATTTCACGCTACGTACCTCATCCTACCGTGGTCACAAAGTCCTTTTCCTCCTGGCTTCGTAACGATAGGAGGTACATGAAAAGAGGATGGAAGTACAAGGTCCAGTAGTGCTGATGTCAGTGGTACACCCTCGACGAGTTGGTTCTCTTTGTCGTCTGGAATGTTCGGGATCTTAATTATGGTTTTAATTAGCAACACCTAAGAACATCGTCTGAAGAGAGTATACGCTGAGTCTTCTACGTGTTTGGTGTATTCAGCTTCTACCACTTTGATGAAACTTATTTTATGAAGAGGATCAGCTCAACGCTGAATTCTTTGTCAACTTTTTTGCCTCTGGACGCCACTTCTCGCGCATTATAGTATACCACTTTGGTATACTTCATTCAACAAAGCTCATCTACAATGAAGTTGAATTAAGTAGAGCACTCCGTTGTTTTTGATGATGATGATGAGAATTATAAATGGAGGGTTATATTTTCACTTTTTTACCTCCGGCAAATGTCCTCTGATGTTATTCAACTTGATCATTTGAAGAGGCTAAGCATTCTACCATGATCATGACGTCTTTTTAATGCCCAAGTGATCTATAGATGTTTGATGATGTTCTGGATGTTTGACTTGATGTTCTTGGACTTGTCATCTCGAGATATTCAGGATCTGAATTATCATCATTTCCACCACTTAGGAACACCTTATGACAAGAATCCACGTCAAGGTTGATGTGTTGAACCTTGATAATCCTCATTCAACGAAGAGGATTACCTCAACACCAGATTCTTCGTTACTCTGCTCTTTGGAGGACACTTATCTCGTTTTATACTACCACTTTACTATACTTCATCTTGCCAAACTCACTTACAATGAAGTTGAAGCGAGTCGAGGGCTTCGGAATTTGATGATGATGAGCAGTATGAATGGCGCATTCTATTCCCCCCTGCCTATTTCTTTGGATCCACTTTTTTCTGACGAACCTCCTCTGTTGCCATTCCACTCGATCCTCTGAACGGATAGTGCTTGTACGGTATTGAGTAAGTCTAGCTGGCACAGGTGGATAATGCATACCCTATCGGTATTCAACCGAAGCCAATATTGAATCCCAAGTGGAAGGCGGGCCACGGTGAATTTCCATAGTCGTCGTAGACGATATGGAAATGTGAGAGTAAAAAACAAAGGGAATACAAACATCATGAGTGGGGTATTTGATGCCTCGGTGCGTTTCTGGTGGCATTTGGTCGTGGTGGTGGGTGTCGGCTAGTGCTACCAGTCGGTTGTAATGTCAAAAGTTGTTGGCAATTTATGGTGCAGTTTCAGTGATCGTGAAAACCGAAAATCAATACTGATGACAGGAAGTTGTTTCCATGAATATGGAGGGCTCATGTGTATGGGCTATTGGGGTGTTGAAATAGTGAACGCAAACAGAAAGTTTAAACATGGAGTCGAATGATTGCTGGTGTGTGTCAATGGGCAGGGATCAATGGGAATAATGTGCGATTAGATATGTTTTATTGATGCTCGTGGGATTTTGCCAGCCGACCGGTAAATTTGGTCAATAGGAAAAGGAAAAACTACCGAATTAATTACCCGAGGTACTGAGTAAGTACGGAAGAGCAATTGGAGGGATTTAATAAAACGTTTCGTCTGGATTTAGAGAAATATCGAACAAAGATTATGGGAGTTGTTGAGGGAAGGCTCTTCAGATAGTTATTGGTAATGTGGCTCGGGAAAAATGAGAATTAGTGGAAAAGTAGGGGAATTACAACAATACTGATTTTGGGCTTCTTCCCTTCATCTCATTGTATCTTGCCGGAGGCTCCGATCGATCCCACTATTGTTTGAATCCTCTACTCTTCCACACTGGCGTATGCCTGCACGTATGTTCAATGTGCACGCAGTGCAATCAGGACTGAATGTTTACACGGCCTGATTAGCGTTGTTCACCCAATGCATGGGTAGTGAGTAAAGCACGTCTACTGTAATTCCGGCCGAATGAGCATGTTTTCTTCTGACTTCTGCATACTCTCACATTCTCATTTCCTATTTTCTTTTTTTTTTTCAAATATGTAAAAAGAGTGTTTGTCTTCCGGTGTGCTGTACTCGGAAGGCTGCAATAGAATCTGGAGGCAATGGGCGAATTCAAATGCACAAAATTATATACCTAAGTTCCATTGAACTATTTCAATATTACCTCCACTAAAACTGGCCTTTTTGAATTATACGAATGAGTTTAGTAAAAAGGGCGGGAAGTAAAATTTCTTCTGAGATTTAATCTTCATGTTTATTTATATTTCCGTTTTCCTCGGTACGTTAATGAAATATTTCGTTTACGATTTCTTTTCTTCGAATTTTGCTATTTTTTTTAATGAAAAGGCTAGAGGACTGCGCACTAGTTAGCTTTTCGATTAATTATTTTCGTTGAATTTTTCAACAGAAGGAAACGGTTCTCCTGTTGCGATAGGGGAGTATTTTTTTTTCGGCAGGTTTTCTTCGTTCAAAATTACTTTATCTCTTAGAGTCTGTACCACCTCTCGATCCCACTGTTCGTAAGAAGACTTCACACGGCCGGTAATGTAGATAGCCCCGAGGAAAGTTGCCGACATTCCCAGTGGCGGTAACTAGCTCTTCTTGACCGACTTTCGCACCTCTTATCATCAAAGCAGCCCCGATAAAGTGTCTATTGATTGGGGACAATGATGAGCTTCAGGAGCTTGACTGGTGGAGTCGCTGGTGTAGTCCGCAAGCTCCAATCTACCCCATCCTCATATCTCGTACAAATGTTTATACCGATCTACCATAATCGATGTACTCAAAATTGACTGTTGCAAATTACCAAAAGTTCTCTCAACTTTCAACTGGCCAATGTTGTTTCTCGTTGAAGTTTTCCTTTTCAACTCTCATTAAATAAACTCACAGGTTGGAATAAAGTGAAGGAGAGAGGAGCGAAAAGCCGCCGCCCCACCCCACCGCTCATTCGTAGTTTTCTTTGATAGCCACTGAATCTTGTGTCCAAGGAGTTCGTTTACTCGGTAGTTTTCACCCCAAACTTTATTCTCATTTCTTTCTGAGGAGTTTTCTTTTTACACTCTTTATCTTGTAGTATTCTTCACGAAACCCTTGAACTAATGATAATCGCTTTATCCCCTAGTGAACCAAGCACTCTTAACAGCTCACTGAGTTTTTTCGCCTCCAGTCGGTTTAACGAGGTATTTGTTATACGGTACATTATATTGATTGATCGTTTCTAAACTGGGGGTTTCATTCATCGGCGGTACTGTTTGCCTTTCATGCTTCGCTTGTTGTGTTTATAAATAATCATTTGACGGTGGGGGCTGGTTTATAAGAAGCTGTTGAAGTTTAATCATTTGTATTTTGTTATTTAAATATTAGTGGTCAGAGTTTTATTGAATTTTATAACAAATTGGAAAGATTGAATAATTGCTGAGGTATTTAACTCTCTCTCTCTCTCTCTCTCTCAGTGATATCTGCATTTTAATTGATTATTTTAATCAAGTTATTTGATTGTGTAATTTATTAATTGTTAATTGTACATACAAATGACGTTTTCGGCTAATTTTGAAGATATTTCCACCGGTAAAAAGGTCAAGCTCATTTTGGGAGGATTTTTTTTTCCTCCACGAGCAGTGACAACAATTTTTAGGGCACAACAGTGGCAGGAAAAAAAAAATAATTTAATAAGTTTTCTACCCAAAAACATTCCATTGGTATGCCAACATGTTGACGGGTGTCCGTAGCAGGGCGTGTTATTTTGCGAAAATGGATCTATCTCGAGGGTTCCTGACCCCTCGAGTGATGTGTGCAGCGAATACAAAGGCAGTCTCTCCCAGTGTACCCGTGACGTTGCCGTACGTGTTTCTGCGTGCGTGTGTATTTCACGTGTACACTAGATTCTGACACGATGCCTGGCTGGGTATATGTTTGCCGAAGGTCTGAAGTAGAAACGGGCCAAGTTGTGCTTGGCCAGCTATGTCCGATCCTTCTTCAAACGTCACTCCAACCCTAGACATCTACATGTGTTTTCCATTCAAGCCAAAATTCAACCGTCTTATCGCTTATACAGCCCTTACCCTTCGTCACTCATCGCGGAATGGCGGATTTAGGGGGAGGGGCTCACCCTCTGGCATTCGAACCAGCTAATTAAATATTCCGGTCGGTGAGGGTAAGCCTGAACAATCGAGTGATGCGGCAGAATTGCGGGGATTAGCTTCCCTTAAATGAGATTTTTGGGGGGGAAAAAAAAATAACGGATGGGCAGGAGATTTTCTCGATGGAGAAAAATATTTCGGGAATTTTGTCAATTACGCGGAGAAAATGGAATTGGAGATATTGTTATGTCAGATGATGTGCGTCCACTGTTAGAAAATTACTTGTGAGATTTAAGGAATTCAATTTTTTTTTCTAATGGCCTCTCTTCTAATCATTAGTTGCGCGGAATTTTAAAAGTGTCATTGAAAAAATCCAATAGTTTTGGCAATTTTTGACGATTAAAAAAATTTAGCAAATTATTTTCATTAGTCCCGGTAGCTGTGGCCGCGAATTTTCGACAATAGTCGCAGTCTCACCTTCTTTACAACTAGTCACTTCTCATTTCAACCCAGTTGGGACACTTTTCACCCAAGAAAGTTGAACCTAGCAATCGCATTCTCCATTTCGTTCTCCCCATGCTGTGCACCAATTCTCCGTTTTATCTATGTGCACATTGGCCACGTTCACTTCCCTCAATGTAAAGTGAGACGGTAGCCTGTGCGCATTGATGGTGGGATATGTTTAGGAGCTGGTGTAGTGCAGAGCGGGCATACCAGATTGGAAAATGTTCTCCACTGAGAATTCAGGGTGAAAACACCTCGTCAGTAGCTACTGCTACAGACATTTTCACCGAATGTTGTTGCACTTTATACTGTGAGTATCTGTGTGTACGTGCACGGTAAAGGTCAATGGGGGTTGAAAAGAAAAGTAGGATCTATTCAGCTGAGAGTACATTTCGTGTGTGTTTGAGATACGTTTTTGGTCAAAGGACGTGCATTCACGGGGAAAAAATTGTATTGTCTTCGTCGTAAACAAGATCAGAGCGATCACTAAATTGAATTATTCTCGATGATTAATTGAAAAAACAAAACCACAATCCGTCATTTTTCTTGTTAAGGAGCTACATGAGTTTCGCAGGCTCAAAAAACATATTTTTCGCATTTAAAAAATATATATCCAATGGAATTTATTCAAGCAATTTTCTTGACAAATTTCCACTGAAAAATAATGAAAATTCAGCCGTAGGAAAAAAATTACCACTCTGGAAATTTTTAAATCCATGTAAGCCCTTAACCCACAAGCGAAAAATTCTCTAACAACTTTTCAATATTTGTATTGCCCATTTTTTCTATTACTCGTTGAAAAAAAAAAAAATGAGGAGAGCGATTCAATAATTTTTTTACAACATGAGAAGAAAAAAAAAACATTGATGGAAAAATTCTGCTATTTCACTAGGGAATTTTATTATTTTCAAAATTCCGGTGTGAAAAAAAAATTTCAAACATTTCTCACCGAGTCTCAGCTCTCGTACCAAGAACACATATCCACGATACGAGTTCACTCAGCTGGATCGTAAAAAATCTGTAACTTTTACTGCCCGTGTAAATTGAAGGATAGCACACAGCGTGAGTCGAAAGCCGGCATACGAGAGCATAAAGGGGTACGCCAGAGACGAGCGCGCGAGGGCGGAAAAGGGGCCGAGGAGGAGGAGGAGGAGGAGGTTGTCGTGTAGAGAAAGAATTAGAGGGAAAGAGAGACTATCACAGCTATAGGGTTTCCCCGCGCGTTGGGATTCGTCGACGAGCGCTTCGGTGAGATTTAGCGCGGAGAACAGGTCGTTGAGGCATAAAATACATATCTTAAGCCTCCGGTGATCCGCGCTTTAATTAAAAGTTGATCCTGCCGGTGATACGTATGAAATTATCTCATATTTCAATCTTGCCTGGAGGTTAATTTTCAAGTGTCTGCAATGGACAAGTGAAAATAATTTTCTTCCACCGTGTGGAGATTGTCGGCTGGGTCAATATATAATTTTCATCGTAACCTCGTCAGTTCGCGAATTGCTTTGGTAATCCCGCGAGATGAGGACTATACGTTAACTCAGATATAAATGTAACGGGGAATGATACGTATATTCTTATACATTGGAAATGTATCGATAAATAATTCACCGCACGAATCACGAAAGCCGACGGCAAATGAACTTCGTCGTTGAAATATCTTTTCAATTTACCATGGCTTTGGCACCCCATATCATCCCTCCTCAATCTCCTCCTTCACTCACAGAATGATCGAATACAATTTCAAGTGATCCGAGTGCCTACCGCACGATCACACTACATTATCCGCTGGATTTCCGCGAAAAGTGAGGGGGAAAAAAAACAATTCACTTTCATTTCTATAAAGCGTAAATTTACAACTGTCCCACAGATCAATTTAATCTGCTATACGAAGAGTAAAAATAATAATCAGATGATTCTCGTGAGACTGGAGACGATGGTAAACTGAAATAGAGAATTACTCGCTATGGTGGGCGCCTTGTGTAGTCAGGATTTGTCGAGTCACTTCTCAAAGTTACTCAATTCCGGGAAAAATATTTTTCATTTTCGAATCCCCCCCCCCCCCATCGACAAGTTCAGTTGACTTTTTGCGTCATTTATTTTTATGACAAACACCAAAAAAGACTTTCAACATCAAAGATATTGGAAATGAGAAAACTTATATGAGCCATTGGAAAAGTAAATCCTACTTTCAATTCAATTTTCAAGTTGATTTTTCAGTTCCTTTGATGTCACTGGTGAACCCCTAAAATCGTTAAATTGTAGGAAGATGTGGGTGAATTTTCAGGCTCTCTTGACGTAAAACGTTAAGTTTATGCTGTGGACCACTTTATTTTTTCACCCTGTTCTCTATTTTAGAGAGGGAAAAGAATGAAAGGTGTTGGGAGGAGTGACACGTGATGTGAGGACATAAGGAGGAAGATGAGGGAGAACACGCGGAGGGGTATACAGCGTTAGGAGGGGGGGGGGGGGGGGGGGGGGGGGGGGAGATCCCCCCCGGTGGGGGGAGGGGGGTTCAACGGGAGCGGGAATCCATCAGAGAGAGCTGCTGCTAGCTGCCACGAGCAGACCTACGGCGAAACGCCAACCTCGCCCTCTTCAACTTGGCCCCTCTATCCTTCAGCTTATCTCGTCATTCAAACCTTCTGAATGAAAAAAAAAAATTAACAAATTCGTACGATCGATATCTTCAAAAATCGACTCGAGGAGATTTTTCCATCCATTGGGCCCTGAAAATTAATAGAAATTGAGAAAATTTAGGGGAAATAATCTTGAATTTTTAGGACAGTGAGATTGAATACAATTTCAATGTCAGTTCGGTTTTGACTTATTTTTTTGTTGTCTATTCTCGATAAGAAAAATTTTAAACAGTCATGGAGACGCCGAATTATGATTATCGGATGATACTGTTGCCTCAATTTGGAAATTTCTGGTCAACGTAACACGCTCAGTCCTAAGTAGATTAGCACATCTCCACACTCGGACAACTTGTCCCTGATCCAATCATCTCATCTGGCCCCTTGAGGATCGGAGAGATACCGAAAACGCGTGAGAATCAACGACGTAACTTGGGTCATCCTGGGGAGCTCGAGAGTTCTCGTAATGAATTCTGTTGCGCAAGTTAAGCTGTTTGGTCCTGGTAAATGTGAAGAAGCTGGATTAACCCTCGATTAACCTGGAAATTGTCACGCAAGGGACGAAAGGCGACATATCGCGAGGAGGTACTGGAACTTGTTTATGTTGTCTCTGATATTCCGAGTGGATTAACGTATTTTAAACTGCATCCCATTTGCGAATTACGGGGGAAAAAGTAAGTATTGGGTAAAAATTAGGGAGGGAAAAATTTCCATTCAATACCAGTACAGATGAGAGGGGGCACCGATCGGTCGACTGTAAGCAAGTCCTCTGAGAGTGTATTATTCCGCAGTTTTGAGATCGTGATTTTTTTTATGGCAATTTTTTTTTGTAAAAAAAATTGATAACTTCGGCATTCACGGGAAAATTGTCCTCAGGATTGATCCAATCAGTGTTTTCCAGTTTAGAATAACCTGTACTGGTTACAAGGCTGGGAATTCAGTGAGTGAAATATCCTCATATAGGCGAAGCAATTTCATCACCCTTTGGTGCACCGCAATATCATGGCTTCGCTCAGACTTAGTCTCACACAGTAACCAAGATTTAATGAAGACTCCGTTGGTTCTAACCTCAAACGGCAATTTCATCGTTACTACTCCAGAAGGATATTGATATTAATATTCTTGAGAAGTCAACCAAAAATATACGGCGAATTGTTGTACAGAAGACAGAATTCCGAGGAAGGTCGACCAAGTGGAGATTAAATGGATGGGGATGACATCTATTTGAGGTATACGTAGTTACGGAGCAGTGAACATCCAGCCAGTGAGCGACTATTTTATGATGCTGATATGCCGGGGGAAAAATGTCTCTGCCCAACCAGTTATAACCAGACAAGGAGAACCTATCTCGAAATTATTAATCACAGCACCCCATCTCATAAAGCTCTCCTGAAATCCGTGTATACACTTCGTGAGTTTATTATCCAGACTATTTTCGCCTGGAAATAAGGCTAATTGTCCTCTCATGTTCATATTTGTGTACTCATTCGCTGGCTTTGAAACTTCATCAACGGGCAATCGCAAACAATCTCTTAAAAATTACATTTGTGGGGAAATTGCTATTGAAATTAAAAAATCACAAAATATTTAATAACGACTACAAACATTCTGATAAAATGGAGAAAGACGTATGAAAAAAAAATTCATAGAGAGGTCTATGAAAGCTAATTTCTCATTCAATTTTAAATAAGCAGAGGTAGAAAATTCATAAAAATCAATGATCAACTCCAATTCCTCGCCAAGTCCAATCAAATCATCCGTAAGATCCTTAAAATTTGCCCGAAGTTCACCGAATCCCCAGGACTTCCAATTCCCTTCAACGAAGACATTAACGATCCTGTCAAAACATCTCCCAAGCACCCCAAAATATTATGAGACACGAAAATCTCCCTCCAAAATAGTCTCCCCTAAGTAGATGTCTCACCCCCGTCGATATCCTCAGGGATCAAGTAATTTATACATCATGAGTACATTCAGCAAAGAGGATCGAGTCCTGCGTCCTCATCCTGGCCTGGTCCACCATATTAAGAAACTCCTTTGAAGCCCCCCCCCCCCCCCCCACAACCCCACCAATTTCACTCCACTTTAATCCGCTCATGCGCACTTGTCTTCCACCTCTCAATTTTTTTCACCCCTCTACCCTCTGTATTTTACCCTCTTTATCCCGGAGCGACGGTAAAACCGCACGCTCTGACACGCGTCTCGTGCACGTGACACAAGGGGGCTAGATGTACCGGTGGTACACCTCCTAAGTAGTTACAGGGTACAAGCTTCATGTAAACTAAGGAACAAGAGACGTTCATGACAGAGGCCAGGGGGTGCGAAGTCTCTTGGTCCAGCAAACGCCCAGTGTGTTAGGGATTATAGGACCACCTCCAGTAATTGCTTCTCGCAATTTACCCCCGTTGCTAACTCCCGATTAAACGGTTTGCCTCGCTTGGCCAGTACCATCATCCCCCAAATTCAGCTGAAATACGTACGCACATGTCTTGGGTAAAGTCCTATCACGCCAGTAACACTCGAAATTGAGGGGAGGGACGGGGGAGAGAGAGGGAAACCGATCAGGATCATCACTGGCTGGGGGACAAGCGTGTGAAAACGCACCGAGCTCCAATTCGTAACGGTTGTTAGCTCGTTTGATACTGGGTCAGAGCCATCACCAGAGCTCGATAATCGGTTTTGGTTTGTCCTCAGTGCCATACAGTCTGATTACTGAATATTGATGAGACTGGGTGAATGAATAATGGAGTCTTCGGCCACCAAATAGCGTACGACCTCTATTACGCAGGCTTAGATATGATTTTGTCAAAAGCAATTGAACCAAATGAGTAGTTTACTGCTAAATTTTTTTGTAGGTAATCCTCCCTCGAAAAATTGGTCTCCGAAGATTTGTAGATGTATATTTTTTCCAAACGAGTTTTCTACGACACTTATCCTATTATAGATTCGAAATTCACGAGTAAATATGACTCAAACGCGACGTAAATAACGACCTTTTAAGCGAAGTGTTTTGGAAATGACAGGCAATTTTTAGCAGCAGTTCCACACGTTCGAAATAGCTTGGGCACTTGAGGTGGTTTGAGTCTCTGGTGTACATCGGTGGTTTCTAATACGATGGGTGATGTGATGAGCAAAGTGCAAGGCAAGAGTCTGTCGCTAATCTCACGGGAGTGAGCCCCAAGGAAGCTTTGAAATTGCAAGCATCGAAGTTTGGTATAGGCCGTCAGATTAGGATCCCCTATTCCCATTTGATCATTGAGAATGAGTCTGATTCTCGGGGGGGTTTTGGTGGGCGATGTAACAGTGTCTCACAAAATGTACAAGTGATTGAGTGGTCATCGGGTGGCGGGGGGGGGGGGGAGGCAGGGGGGGGAAGTGACAAATCGAGAGGTCTCAGCGATTTCAGAATTGAGGGTTTCGTGGACTTGCTGTGGCGGTTGATGAATGAATAAAGGACAATTAGACAATCAGAAGAAAAAACTGAAGAATCCAAATTTCTTCAATGACATTCAGGCCATTACGAATTCTATTAATGACTGAGGGAGTTAGAACGTCACATTTTGTGGCATCATTACTCCACATCATTTCCAGAGACGAATGATTGAACAATTATCCCATCGCTCCAAGTCGTATACAAAAGTTGATACTCTTGTTCACGCGATGCTTTAACGCCATCCACCTAAAATCTCTCTCTAATCACGTGGAGTGCTTCATCCATTTCTAACGAAGTAAAAGCCCGGGCTATATTCACTCCCCCCTAGGCACTGTCACGCGTTAATTCGAACCCCTCTTGGGGATTTTCACTTCCTTCGTCCTGAAATCTTGCGGCTTCCACAGGCATTATGGTTAATTTTAATGACATGCATACGGGATTGATTCATCAAACAGCTTAATTTGATCAATCCCAGGAATGAAGGGGAATATGTGAGGGCGCACTGCATCTGGTTATGGTTTTACATTTCAATTGAGGAGAGGATAAAAGCAGTTTTGAGTGGCTGACATCGGAGATGCACTCGGTCCTTCGATTTTAAATTAATTATTGTCTCAGTAATTTACGTAATTTCATGGTCCACCAGATAGTCTGGAAAAATTTGGCGGTTGATTAGGCCAACTCCACTGCGTTCTCAGGAAACATTTTCATTCAATCCTTAGGGAATTTTTGTTATTTATTTCAAGTTCTTCGCTATTGCAGCAAAAAAATGGAATTTTCGTCGATGAATTTTTTTCAACAATTTTTAAATGACAGTGTTTTATATTTCAATCGAGGAGGAGAAAACTGTTGTGAGTGGTTCACATCAGACACGCGGTCTGCTCGGTCATATCGATTGGCCCGGCGTCGGCTTCCTGTTGCATGGATAGACGAAATGACGGCATATTATTCCCCATTTACCACCCCTTCCCGTCCACCCCTTTCACTCTATCTCTCTTATTTCTTTTCCCTCTCCCAACGCCACAATCCTCCAACAATACCCAGGAACACCAGTCGAAAAGAGCTCGCGTGCCACATGAATCATCATTCGTTTCGTGTTACCCACTGAGAATATACACGACTACCAACACGACTGCGTGAGCCGGCACGTGTACGAATCATGTCTATTCCCCCTAAGTTCAGTGGCACTTAGAAACGTGTTAGCGTCATACACGAGTTATCTAGCTATCATCTTCCAACGATTGGTATCTGATGGAATACCGGGAGGTATGACATCAAATTTGGGCCCTGAAAGAACCCACTGACACAGTCACTGTCACGAATGGAAAAATACTAGAGAAATCTCTTTTCACGCTCACATGACAGCGGAGGAATATTTCGGAGTGAAATTATTTTGTTTAACTGCCACATGACTGTTTATTTTCCGCATTTACTGATCATGTTTCACATCCGCCCCCCGTTTCTATAAAAAAAAAATTGAGAAAGGATCACCTGATTATCTTTTTAAATAGTTTTGACAGTTGAAAAAAAATTCAGTGCACCCGTTGGATGTCTTAATTAGACCCCCGAAAAATTGTTTTCAATTTGTGAATCCGAGCCGAGCGAAAGCGAGAGATACCGAACAAATTGACTGTAGGTCGGTTAGGGGTCGAGGCCATTTATAATGATATCACCGACAGCCTGTCCACGCACCAAAAACTTTTGTCCCCTCGTGCGTTCTCTCGCCGTCCAGCCGTTGCCAAAAAATGCACGCAGGTGGAGGGCTGGGGGAGGGTGGGATTGTCCGTACGTGAGGCAAATTTGTAAATACAGGAAATATTTTATTTTTCCATACAGCAAAATATTTTGATACGTGTCGGGGATGAAAAATACCAGGCGTTTACGCGATTGGTTTCAATCTGAATGTCAACTGAGGGCTCATCAATTTTTTTCTACCCCCCGCCGGTCATTATACCACCCGGTATGGAGACGGAAAAGGCGCTTTTGGTCATGGTCTGACGAGTTTATGCCTGGACAAAACCGCCAGTCTACGAGGGGGGGGGTTTTTCTTGAGGCATGTGGGATGTACTGGTGGGGTTGGACGATGCGACGGTTCCGCCCGAAGGATTCCGTTTCATCCTGGCGACACACACAACACACAGCACTCCCCGGGCTATGATTAATGACCCAATGGGGCTCTCTTGATATATCGCCATCATTTTTCACGCATAGATGGTGCCCGCTGATATACACCAGACCGCTTCTGCGGAGGTATACGCTATACGAGCGCGTTTTCGGCTGGTGTACGGAGGGTTTATATATTTTTTTTTCGCTTTACGAATATTTCTTTTTGAGTTACTCAACCGTCTTCTCGGTGTGCGGCGATCCCAGTAATAGGTTTATTACGGGAGGGGTGGACTGATATTTTTTTGGGGGTGAGGAGCGGACGGGAGGTACTCAATTGTCAATTCGAAGTCTTGAGAATCATCGGGGGGAGGGTGAATGAGGAAGTCTCGGAATTTTTCATATAAAATCAATTCTATTCGTCATCTTTGGAGTACGCATTTTTTGATCGTATTAAAAATTAATTTTTGGGATATTGTTTGCTCAATAAAAAAAAATCCTCAGGAAAAATCATGCGAATAATTGTAATTAAAAATAATATATTGCGATGGGAGTGAAAAAAAGTGGATTTCTAGGTGTGGGCGGTAACGCCGTGGGCGAGCGCTAAAATTAAAGTAATTCCGCACAATCCAATTTCCCATTTTTTCCGAAACGCCGGTAGACCATAATTGCCTCCATCGGCATTTCCATCACGAGAAAAGCGATGGCAGTCTCATTAATTCCGCAAAAAAAAAAATCCACATACTTAAAAAAAAAACAAAAAAAAAACTCACTTTTTAGTGACCCAAAGCGCAACACAGATGTAGGTCGTCAAAGTGTCTGGCTTAATTAAAAACGGCTTTTCGAACAGTGCTTTATTATCCCCAACCGTTCGCATGAATGCTACGTGACTTGGCCAACGAGGCATTATTAAACCGGCATGTAATTGAATCCGTCCAGCTTCTGACCACGTACCCAATGTTCTATTCGAACACTCCGAGCTACTCTACATGCTCCTCTCCGCTATCCCGCGCACACTTCAACATTGTAAAACCCTTTCATGCATGGCCTTTGTATGCAGGTGCACAACTAACCTATAACAACCGCAACTTAAACCGCCGGATAGTTGGAAACTGTGAGTGGAAAATATGGACAAGATTTGGCAATTTTTGGCGACTGAACATCCTGCGAGAGCCCGAAAACCCCTTATATACCGTAATTTCAATTTCTCTATTCATAAAAAAATTGTATCGCACTCAATTTTGCGGTGAGGCTCCAATTTCATGAGAAGTGGAAATTTTCAATTTTCTAGTTTTCGAGATACCCCCGTTTTTCGATTTTTTTTTTCATAAAAATCCTTGAAATCACACTACTGGCAGTAGATGATAATACCCATCATGTAAACAGTGAGTTAGCTGGCAAATGATACTCCAAATGACAACCTATTATCACCAGAATCGATGCAATAACGAGATTGGTAAATACTGGAGATATGCCCATGGATACAACAGCAAGTCCATAACCTCAACGAACAGTGAATCATGTCCTATATCCTCTCCTGGTAATGCCCGTATTGCCTAGGGATAGAGTTACAATGAAGATTGAGAGAGCCAATGGTGCGAGGACTACGATAGTCAATCCTCTCAACCGGCTGGAAATTGAGGAGATGATGGTAAGGTGACGTGGAAGAGGATCACCCATACATACTGTGTTTTGGCATTGATCACATCAGGGCGTTCAGTGGCTGTGACTTTATTGAATTATACCGAGATTGATCAGCATACCGGCGCACTTCTACTCAGTCTTATTCGGGCATAGGTCGTCCATTACCCTTGAAATTGGGGAGAATTCTCTATTCAGTGCGGGGAGAAAAATTGATTGGACTTTTTTTTTTAATTTAAAAATCCAAACATTTTTATTTTATAACATCCAATGATAGTGCTACCAACAGCTGCGATACTTACGACATGGTAAACGGAACTGGATTGAGCCATTCTTCGCGCACTATATAATATCGATATTGACGAATAGCGCTAAGTCGAGAGAGTATATCATAGCATGTGCGTTCCTATATTCACGGGGGGTTGATTGATGCGCTGCGCAGCTGACGCTCTTGTGGTTTGGAAAGATGGCTACATTTCATTGTTAACGTGTGTGTGTGTTTATCGGCAATTGATTGAAGTTTAATGACAAACTGTATCAATTTCGATGGGGGGGGAGACAAGATGAGCCTATTGATTTTGTAGGTGTTCACGAACTTCGGGGGAATTTACTCGCGTTATTTCGATACTGCGTATTTATCCAAGTAACTCTACTCCGAATAAATTGAAGGATTATTAAGAACGATGAGGATGTTTTTAAAAATCGGTTGAACTGAATTTTTTGGGGGGTTAAAGAAAAAAAAATGCTACAGAAAAAAAAAATGCTACAGAAGAACTGAATAGAACAACTCCGGCTAATGAATTTTATTTTCATTTAAATGGATCTTTTGATATTGTTATCCAGATTGTTATTAATGTGAAAATTTAAAGATGATCTCTTGAACTTCGCGGAAATTTGATCGTAAATTGCCCGACAGAGTTGAAGCAGATGATGTTGAGCAAAAACAATAGGTTTTTACTTACGTCCTGAACATCGCTTGCCGCTTTGCAAATGACAAAACAAACAATGTGATTGTGGTTGCCCAGCTAGAGTGCGAATGAAATTGCTGGATAGTGTGCATTTGGTGGGACAGAGATGCCAGACGAGAAGTTTTCCTCTTGATAGTTATGATTACAACTTGACCATGTTAACCGCAA
>JAPYZM010004179.1:0-21706 GCA_030522845.1 Psyttalia concolor
TTTTTTTAATTGAATTGAGGAGCATCTAATGATTTTTGGGACCTTTCCTCGCCAATCAAATTGTCTGAACAGTTGATATATAATTATTAACGAATTCTAATTAAAAGAAACCCGACATCTCTCAAATTCCGAATTTTTATCACATCCACTTTTTATCAAATATATCCAAAATATTTTGGAAACCACTGGATTAAGGATAAAACATGAGAAATAATTTGTTCACGGTCTCGAAAATCCCTACGAGAGCCTCCCCAACCAATTTTCATCCCCCACCGCCGGAGAAAAAAAAATAAAATCCGTGAAATCGGAGTCGACCATGAACCCAAACAAATTTCTATTTATTCTCCATTCCGAGGACGACCGATCGAGATTAAATATTGACCCGCTGTAATCACCCATCACGACATACCCAGTTAAATCAGTTCACCAATGCCAGCTCCAGCGAGCACATTACCCTGAGAATGTCTTCATCATGTGACAAGTATTTCGTATAACTCCAGATATTCGCGTTTTAACCTGAGATTGCCATCGGAGTCGGGACAATTTTTCGTCCGACGCCGTCTCGTGTCGATGGCCCTGATAATAACTCGCTGATGTAGGTCGGGGGATAACCCCTTCCTCACCTACGCCCACCCACCCCCCGGCGCCCGCTGAGCGCCAACAGGGCAAAATAAAGAAGAGCGCGTGCCAGAACGAATTAACTCATTACAAGCTGAATTCAATCGTCGAGAAGATGGAGTTTTGTGCTCTCTTTTATCCGCATAACGTCACAACTCATGCCTCAATATACACTCCGGTAATCTCTGTATGCCATTCCCTTCAATCTCGTCTGTTTGCAGAGAAGGACAATATTTGAAGAGACGAGGATTCATTAAATTTAGAGTGGCAGGAAAAAAATTGAAAATAAAATGGGACTGATTGCGATCGTACCAGCGCCCGGGGAATGTTCAATTTCCGATCTGTTTTGAAAGTAGATTTTGTTTTTTGCGCAGGGAGAAGTTCTGACGTTTAACGAGTGTTCCAGACGGGCCGCCGATGACGAGGCTCGCGATAAAATTGAGTTAATATTGCGAGTTTGGAAATTTAATTTCGGAAATTAGAAAATTCATTAATTATCGAGTCGGACTTTTTTGAGGGACTGATTGAACAATTGAGACCGGGGATTAATTATTTAAGAAGATTTCGGAGCTGTAGAAAATCGGCTTTTGTTCAGGAGATTGAAAAAAATTTTTAAATTTAGTTTGCGAAATTATCAAATTAATTGACTTTGAATTGGATTTTTTTTTTGAACTTTCATTGAAGAATTAGATTTTGGGTAGTTTATAAAACGGGCTTTTGTCAGAGAGAATTCGAGAAATCGGGGGGAGATCTCCAGAATGGTGGATATATTTATTTTTTAAAAATGGAGAAAATTAGAAAATTAAAAAAAATGCTCTTTGAAAAAATTGTAAAAATTTTCTGCGATTTTTGTAAGGACCACTCGCGCCAATAAAATTAATTACGGAAAAATTGCGAGGCTAATCATCTGTCACTTCACGTGGTCCATCTCCTCAATTGTTCCTCCCAATTATTTAACATTTTTTTATCGCACCCTCCACTCACTTATTTCCCAATATTCCTCAAAAAACGTTCCTTGGAAAAGGTCGCAATTTTCTCTAGTTTCGTTCAAATAAATATTTATAATATAATTCCTGAGGATCTACTCATGAAAACCAATGAATTTCCAAATCATAAATTACCCCCGCTCCTCAATTTTTTAATAATAATAATTACGCTAATTTTGGGCTAAACCGAACCGCTCAAATTCCTCGAGAATAAATTGCAAAAGAATTTCCCCATTAATTCAAAAAATAATTCGCCGAGGAATGAAAATTGTCAGATTTATTTCCGAGCTCTCATTAAATCTCGATTGTCAGGGAAAAAAAAAAATTGAAAAAGGGCCGACTGCGATCGCACGCGCTCCGAGGAAAATTCTCAATTTCCGAGTTATTTTGAAACTGGGTAGTTTAATTTTTTTTTCACGCGGCGAAGCTCTGACGGTGCATGTTGCCCTGACGTTTGAGTGACTGACGTATCGAGCGGAATCAATCATACTGACAATCAAGAACAAGGAAGGGAGGGGGAGGGGGAGGCTCTGGTATTATCCAACTCATTAGGATTGTTGGGCCAATAAGTGGAAAGTCGTTAGGACAAGTTTTTTGGGTGATTGATAGTGGGGTAGGGCTCAACTGACGTCTCGTTAATTTTTGTCGGACTCCGAGAACTGGAGAATGTCTGGGGAAAGAGGGAAATCATTTTACAAGGGGAGCTAGAGAATTCTGGCGGAATATTTCAGTCGAAACTGTTGGTTCTGCGATATTTTCAATGCTCGGAGGCTATTGTTGGATTTTCTTAAAAATGGCAAGATTTAGGAGAAAATGTCACAAGATCTTTTTCATTGGGAATTTCGAGATCTACAAAAAAGGTTTCTTCATGTTTTATCGCTACTCCAGTAGTTTTCGCGAAATTTTGAGAAAACCTGATGCGAGGTAGAGACGAAACAAATGGCTAGTTTTAGAATTCTTTTTTTCTAATTAAAATGATTTTTTTAATTTAAATCAGATGCTCAGACAATTTTATTGGCGGGAGCACAATATTCCTCAATTTCATAGAATAAAATATTAATAATAAAAATCCTGATTGAGTTTAAAATTTGCAAAAAAATGGGACTTGGAAAGTCTAAAAATCGAAAAGCGAGGGAAACGATCCCTTTGAAGTTTGAAAATTTTAATTTGCGCTATTTATCTGGCAGAATCTGCGAAAGCCCCGTTTACGAATGAACTCGCCCCAAAGCGAACTTTCTGGTCGAATTAACTGGTTAATTGATTCAAATAACGTAATTACAGATTGAGCAACGTATCTCAGTCAGCAATGCTGGTATCCCCGAGTCTGGCAACCGTAATGATCCTGGATGACGACCACAGTGGAATTTTCGGCTTCCCCGAGCGTGACGTCGAGCTGGTGGAGAGTGTTGGCCAGTATCCCCTGAGGATATTACGGTACAGTGGCGCAAGAGGACGTGTCGCCTTGCCATACCGAACTGTCGAGGGGACAGCCAAACCGAATAAGCAGTACATGCCGAGTGAGGGCTCCCTCATCTTCGAGGACAATCAGACCGAGTGAGCATTTTTTTTTAATTCCCCCAGACCCGAAGAAACAATTTGCCAAAGGGTAATTGCACAGGAGGCCAAAATTACAAGCAATTACAGCAAATAAAATTGTTAGAAATAAAAATTAATTCTTCTGAAGATAATAAATCTCAAAATATCATCAACTGCATCAATCCCTCCCCCTCCATCCCCCTCATCATCGAGGACAATCAGACCGAGTGGGTATTTTTTTTTAATTCCCCCAGACCCGAAGAAATAATTTTCCAAAAGTAAATTGTACAGGAGAGCAAAATTACGATTTCAACCGATGAAATTGTGAGAAATAAATTAATTAATTAATAAAAATCCCTTCCTCATCCCCGAGGACAATCAGATCGCCTGACAATTATCAAAATTTCCTCCAAACCCGACCAAATAGTATTCCAAAAAGTAATTGCATGGGTTGAAATTGTGCGAGAGGTATTAAATTTTGTCTATAAAAACCAAAAACCCAATCCCCCAAACATAACAACCCCTCACACTCCACCCCCGCACGTCACGGATGGCAAAAGCAAGACACGAAACAAAGGGAAAAAACTGGGGAGTCTAAAGAAACCGCTGACGAAACAAAGAACGAACAAAAGTGTAGAATATGAGAGAAAGAAAAGAACTTGTGTAAAAGCTGAAAGAACTGGCGGCGAAATTTCAGTGTCTCCTTTAAGAATTCCATATAGATTCCAGCCTTTACGATGCCATTGAGGGAACTCTTTCTTCCACTCCCCCCCCCCTCCCCCTCCTCTTCCTCCCTCACTCTCCACAACTAGAATTTCATATCGAATTTTTTGACTGCACGTGCCGCGATTTCTCGCCGACATTCCCCATACATTGTATCGCGAGTTTCAGTGATCCTCAGTCTCGCGAATTTTCTGGCCCTCAGAAATACAGGCGGAGAATATTGAGGGTTATAAGTCCATGGAGACTGCTGTAGTTGTGTCACTTTAGTTGTGGCGGTGAAAATTGTGGAAATAAGACGGTCGCGGAGATAATAAAAAATCGAAAATAAAATTGAGGAACAAAAATGAAATAAAATTTTTTTTTTGCTCTTAAAAATCCAAGAATTCTCACGCCTTCAAACAATGTCCATTCTGCCACCACCCCTAATAATTAACGTCTCAAAATGTTGGACTGAAAGATTTTTTTTTTTTTTCATTAAAAAATTTTTCAAAAATTGATTAATCAATTTTTATTGAAAAAAAATATAGATTTAAGAATCAAATTTTGTTCTGGTTTTGGGAATGCAATTGGAGTGCAAATTATATTTATTTTTATATTTGTATAAACGGTTTTCCCTCGGAATCGCCGGCAGCCCTCGGTTTCATAATTTTTTCCGTGATATTGTTGATAAAGAAGAAATGTCAATTTTTTTTTTAGTAAAAAAAAATCTTCAGTGAACTGCTGACAGTGGAAGGCTCTGAGGAGTCCTGAGAGCGGACGTTTAACCGGCAATGAAATTTTCATGCCATTGTATGAAGAATTCAAGACGTAATGAAGGTAAAACCGAAAATGTCGTCTGTACCGTTGGCTCTGGTTATTTAATGGGAGGTTGTACAACGGCCAGTGGAAAATGCCCGGTGAATATTTACAAGCCAGTAGAGAGCCCGTTTAAACTGTTCCAATAGTCTCGTAACATTCATTTTCGCTGATGAAATTGAATTGAGATGAGAAGAATTGGTGGGAAAATGGGGCGTTTTTGATGGCCAGCTATAACTCGTGTCTGCCGAGTGAATTTAACGAGCTTTGAACTATTATCGGTGCCCTCCCTGAGGGCCATTTTGCCCCCCCCCCCGGGGGGGGGGGCGTTGGAAATGCATCCGAGAAATGGAGAGGACTTCTCGTTTTAATATCATTTCCATCCTCAAATCGCGTGATCTTCATTTCTACATTGTCAGTCTATTACTCTTTAAATATTTATTTTATTGAATTTTTCATAAATCACTAATCAATAAAAAATATCTAGTGGCCCCTGAGAGATTGCCAAACAGCTCCCAAATTTTTTTTTCCTCCCAAAAAATTCTCCTCGGCCAAAAAAAAATATTCGCGCAAAAAAAAAAACGCTAGGGATTAACCCCCGAAATCTTTTGAATTCTCATTCAAAGTCGTCAAAAATCGCTCAAAAAATTTAATTTTCCCTCAGTTCACTGGGCACTCAGTCTAATTACCCTGAAAATAATTAAAATACCAGTTACCCCGGCAATTTAATAAACAATTGGCAGGGGTGAAGTCACATTTTTTGTGAAACGCGTGAAGTTGATCTAGTAACCGACGATAGCCAAGAAGAAAAGAGAGACGTAACCATCGGCGGTGCACCCCGAGGGTTTCCCACCCCCACGTTGGCCCACTTACAGTCTCGTATGTTGTGTTTTTTCCCCAGTGACTCACCCCCCGCCCTACCGACGCCGCTCGGCAAAAGCCTCTTGTGCTCTTGTGCTCCATCCTCTCCCGTCTTTTGGCCCCTTTTTACCTTCAATTCACCCATCCACTCCCTCTGGTACTCCCACTTCACCCCCACACCCTCTCTCGCACTCTCTTTTTTTTTACCCTCAACTTCTTGTCTCTCATCTCCATTCTCCCCCGAAAACTACATCACGTGTTTATCGAAGATCGTATCGACAGCCGACGAGGCCAATATCACTCGGGCCGAATCGAACGAAAACAATTTCGAGTGATTGAACGGTAAAAAAGAGAAACTGAATAGCTGGCGAAAAATAACGCTTCGCAAGTGAGTGACAAGGGAGAGATAGGAAAAGGGAATTTTTTTCCCCGCTAGATTTTTTTTTTTTGTATTTTTTGTATTTTTTTTTTCGAACAATTGCATCGCAATTTTTGCGATATTCAGTGCAGGGAAAATTGGGACTGTCGGGGGAGGAAAAATGGGGGTGGTAAGTCGAGGGAAAATTCAGGGGAGAATTGTAGAAAATTTTGCCAAGTTTTCTCTCGTCCGGGAAATTTTCCCTGAATTTTTACGATTTTTTTAAGGATTTAAGTGGAAATATATAAAATCTAGATAAATCGTATGAGGCATGAAAATTTTATAATTTTTTTTTTGTTGAACAGTCACCCGGTGATAATCGGAGGCCTCAGATTTTTCGTTACATTATTAATAACTACTATTAATTATCCCCATCATTTTATTGAAAATAAAATGAAAATTACCGGAATTTCCATGTTTTTTTAATTAAAAAAAAAATCCTTAATTTTTAAAATTATTTCCCCAGTGATAGCCAAGGTTTTCCGCTTTTCTTTTACGTTCTTAATAATCCCAACAATTTCGTCGGAATGTAGATTAAAATTACTGGAAATTCCCCATTTTTTAAAAAAATAATAAATCCAAATATCCAAAAAACGAAACCATAGAATTTTATTTTTTCCCCTGAAAAATAATTAGGGACTAGGGTTCTAATCAATTTTCTCGAACCTCGACTGCTGACCTCCCTCGAGGTACGAAAACTCCCTCAATACCCAAATATTTTTCCAGCAGTAACCAAAGGGTTGAAATTTGATTTAAAATCGGATGGCCGGAGGGGAGACGAGTGTTGAACAATCCTGAATATTGAAAGAAACCAAAAGCGGGGATTAAACGAACCAGCCCGAGCGTTGTTAGGGGGTTGGGGGGTGGGGTTTGGGGGGGAGGAGTGGCACTGGAGATTTTCAAGTTACGGAGACTGGCATGGACGAGACTATAAAAACGATAACGCCTATAAATCGCTCCTCCTTTCAGCAGTCAAAATCATAAACGACTATTACGACAAAACGACTTCAGTCGCCATAAAAATGGATTTAATTTTCAGAATTGATTGCTCAACTCGAGAGAAATATTAATTTAAAAAATACATTTTTCATTTTATTTGGCGATTGAGCATTTTTTTAATCGTCTAATAAAAAAATTAATGTCTTTATGACGGAATTAATAAAACAATTAAATATAAAAAAATGTTTTCAATTATTTTTTGACAATTGACGATTTTTTTTTCTATTAAATCATTTAAATTCGAACAATTCCACGAATTTCTCCCGTTTTTCTGCTCTACCAGTGGACAAATAATTTCTTGCTTTATAAATAAGTGAGTTTAAAACATAAATTTTGAAAAAGGCATTTTAAATGAATTCTTTGTGGACTGAAAATTTTTATTTCTCATCAAATTCGTCGAAATATGAAAAAAATCACTCGATTTTTCCCATTTACTTGCTTCCAATAATTGAATCTGAAATTTAAAAAATCTTAATAACCAAAAAATGTAATAAAAAAAAATTGTTACCAATCTCGTTGAGTGAAGCAATTCAGGAGTTGAATGCCATCAACTCTGAAATTTAAATCTATTTTTCTACCCACCGAAGTCGTAATAGTCGTTTTCAATTTTGGCTCAGTGAAAAGAGGGACGAAATTCGCCTTTCAAATGAGCTCGAGTGTATATCCCCGAAGATTCTCGGTAACTGGAGCCACTGGGCTTCCCTCTCCCGCAATCATTTGAGGGTGGAAAAAGAAAAGAAAAGAAAAAAAACGGAAGTGAGAGGAAAAATGCAAACGAATAGACGAGATGGGAAAGGGCCGATGGGGAGGTGAGCCGGTGCAAGTGGATGGGACTCAATGAGTTTCTGATTGGCACGAAAGGCTAACTTTCTCATTCAGCGGATTTGACCTGAGATAATTCAATCGATGACAAATAAAACCGGAATTTTCCGCAATTTTACCGATTTAATGCCCACCCGGGCGTTACCTAAATTCCTTTTGTTTATTTTTTTCCCCCCCAAATACGTCCATTTGAAAATTAATTTTTTTAAACGAGCAGATCGCCGAGAATGATAAATATAAAATTCAAAAACACTAGAAAAAATAATGAGTATTTTCAAACGCGTTTTTGGAAAATATTGAGAAATAAGTGAGTCGAGGGTAAAATAAAAAATGGGTAATTACCAGGGGATTAATTTAAACAATGCTCTCTGAAAAAATATAAAAAAAATTTCTCCATTTTTTAAGCTCCCATTTAAGCCCGAATGAGGAGCACTCGCGACGGTAAACTTAAGGAAAAATTGCGATACTCATCATCTGTCACTTCCCGCGGTTTATCTTCTCAATTGCTCCCCCCCGGTTAATTAACATTTTTCAGTTTACTCAATGTCTCCCCAAAAGGGCTCTTGTAAAATGCTCCCAATTTCCCTGGTTAAAAAAAATAAATTAAAAATTCCTGGGAGCCTATTGATCCCAAAAAATGAATTTCCAATTGAGGACATTCATTGTCTCTCAGTTATAGCTGAGGAAATCAATTCCTTTCGGATTTTAATCTGTAAAAAAAAATGTCTTGAGCATCAGTCGAATTGGTTACAGCCAGTGACTAAAATTTTCCTGACACTTTACTCGGATTTTTCTCGAATGAGCGGTCTTCCAAATCCACTGGACTTCCTCAATTTCAATTGAATCGATGACTGATGGACCTTTCCAGCCGCTCAGTTCCGGACATTTTCATAACATTCCACGGCATTCCATCAGTCAATTGACTTCACGTCTGACCGCTCGTCATTCTCTCCCGCCGCAGCTTCATCAAACCTATTCCTCCCCCAAACATTAATAACCGAACAAAGCCCCCAATTCAACGCGAAACGCCCCATTCAAGATGGAAAATACCGAGGCAGGAATAACCCGGCCTCAAACACGCCCACATCTACCTTTTTATTATCCCCCCTTGACCCCCCCCCCCCCCCCTCATTGAAACTTTCAACATACCTACCACCTCAGTTTCCACGAGGAGTCGGTCCGAATTTTTCCAATTTCAGTAACTTCAAACAGCAATAAATATTCAGGGGAAAGAAAATAAAATAGACTGGAAGACGAAAAATTAACAATTTTGGTGGTGCTATAGTATATTTCGTAACAAGTGTTACAAACTGAATTTTTCACCTCAATGTGTCGAAAAAGTACTTTTTCATCACGCTGTGTCGGAAAAGTACTTTTTCATCTCGCTGTGTCGGAAAAGTAACTTTTCGTCCCTGGCGCCCGAAAATCTGCGATTCTAACCTCGTTCGGTTAGAACGCGGTCTTCGGGGCCAGAGACGAAAAATATTTTTTATCGCGCTGTGTCTGAAAAGTCACTTTTCAGTCACTTTTTGCTTCGCGTCGATTGACTGAAAAGTACTTTTTCGACACATTGAGATGAAATAGTATATTTCGCAACAAGTGAAAAAAAATGTTTTTTGGCGAGTGGGAGGTTTATATCACGAGCCGAAGGCGAGTCCCCACTCGCCAAAAATCATTTTTTTTCACTTGTTACAAAATATACTATTCAGGCACTCTCCGCTTCGCGTGATGAAAAATAATAACCAATTAGAAATAAAATGACTAATTACAGCAAAAAAGTATAAACAAATTAAGAATAGAATCCCCAATTCGAAAAAAAGAAAAATTTGAGATTTTTTATAAATAAAATAGTATATTTCCTAACAAGTGAAAAAAAAATGGTTTTTGGCGAGCGGGAGGTTTATATCGAGCCGAAGGCGAGTGATATAATCCCACGAGTCAAAAACCACTTTTTTCACGTGTTACGAACAATCTTTTTCATCTCAATGTGCCGAAAAAGCACTTTTTAGTCACTCGACGCGAAGCGGAGAGTGACTGAAAAGTTACTTTTCCGACACAGCGTGATGAAATAGTAATGAATTGATAATTCGATTTATAACATTAATACTAAATTCAAACTCGATTGATCCTCGAGAAAAATTAAATATTCAATTTGCAGTGAATCCATCAACTGATTAAATTCAATAGCGTCCCTCCCTGCAATTGAAAAAAAATCGGAGATCAAAGTTTTTCAGTTGTAAAGGTCGATGAAAAATGAAAGGAGACAGGATAAAACTCGTGCCGGAAGACTTGTCACCATTGAAAAGGGATTCATCCTGAGAATGGAGAGGACAGAGTGGAAATCCTATTGAAGCACCGCACGATACCTTTCACTCCTGTTTCTCTCGGAGCAGCGGGAGAAAAATAGAGGAGAGACTCCGGGAACAAAGGGAATGTCATTAACCTCATCTTTTTATTGGACAGCCTTCCAGTTTATTTGATAAGGATGAAAACCGGCGGAGGCCGGCGGAGAAACAGAAGAAAAAAATATTTCATCAAAGTATAATAACGTAAACTCACCGAGAGGGTGACAGGGCAATTCTGATTTATCGAAGTCTCCTACTTCTGACCATGATTTATCGTCCGTTATTTTCCTGCGGTATTTTTCGTTAACAAATTTCCATTCTATTGACATTTATTCGAGCTCGAGAGGCGGAAAACCCCGCGAGACTTTACGATATCGAAAAAAACCAAAAATGGAAATGGCAAAAAATGTTTTTGGACAGTCTTCTTTCGGAATAAATAGATCCCCAAAAATTATAAATATATCGTTGGAAAATATTGAGAAATAAGTGAGTAGAGGGTAAACTAAAAAAACGTTGAATAACTGCGAGGAAAAATTAAGAAGATCGACCACGTGAAGTGACAGATAATTAGCCTCGCAATTTTCCTCAAGTTTATTATCGCGAGTACTCCTCACTCCGGCATAAACGGGAGCTTAAAAAATGCAGAGAATTTTTTTAAATTCTTTCGAAGGGGCTTTTTGTCAATTAATACCTGGTGTACGCCATTTGCGTAATTCCCCATTTTTTATTCCCTCAAAAACGCTCTCCAAAAATATTCCCAATTATCTCCAGTTTTCTCCAAATATATATTTATCATTCTTGGCAATCTAACAAGTACGAAAAATTTGTTACCAAGAAGACGCCCTCGCCGCTAAAAAAATGAAAACAAAGTCCGCGTCCGCTAATTTTCGAAAAAAAAAAAATTCAATAACGAAAAGTAGGGATTTTTATTTGTTAAAAATAATTTCTTTGAGCCAACTGAAAGTAATTCACCCGAAGTACTTTATCCCTTTTATCCTCAATTAATCGACAATTTTTCTTTCCCAATTTTTCATTCATTATTGTTGGGTGTCGAGATGAGTTTAAAATTTCTCCCACGGCATATTGGAATATCCGTACACTTGAATCGAATTTACGAGCTCCAATTTTACCCCCAGTGATATCGTCATACTACGTGACACGCCCGGAATATTCATCCGGACAGCTAGGGTATGCAATTTATCGGAAAACTTCGACATCTTTCGTAATATCGATAACCTTTTACCTTTGAGAAACAAAGACGAAGTGGAGGGGGGGGGTGAAAAGGGGGGAGAGAGAGGGAGGGGGGAATTTTATAAACTCGTCTTGACGGTATTAAAATCATTCCTCAGTTTTAACGGAATTACGGAGAATGGGGGGAGCGAAGGCCCCGAAGTTTTCACTGAGTTTACCAGATAATTGGTAATGAAGTTGAGGTCGAGGGTCCATTTGTCTCCATTTTTATAAATTAATTAATGAATTTATTGGTTTTTTTACTGCCAATCCCCATAAAAGAGGATTTTTCGTAATCAATGAAAAATATTATTTGTAATAATATCGTATTTTTGGTTTATTTTCCAAGCCAATTGGATTTGATTTTTTAAACTAATGAGGATTAACTAAGTGTCAAATGTTTAAAAATTGATATTTAAAATTTGTGTGAATTTATGAGGCGGCAATGAATTGTAAATTCTGTAGCGAACTGGTAAAATAGGATAAGCGCATTTTTGATATTTTCGCAAAACCCGTATTATCTCAGTAAGAAATAATGTTAGGAAAAATTGTCAGAAGAATTTTTTGTCGCAAAACTCATCAGCTACAAAAATGATTTTGTGACATTATCTCGTAAACCCACTCCCTGCTGAGATAATCAGTTTAACAAAAATGACAAAAATGTACTCGTCTCGTTTTACCACTTCACTTCAAAATTATCAAAAATCGATTTCGAAATATGAAAAATTCTATCGACTTCTCCCATTTTTTTTTGTTTATTTTAAATGTATAATAATTTAAAGTTAATTCTCCACTTTCTCCCTCGACTGAGAAACTCTCACGGTCTCATTGATATCCCCGAATGTACCGGGTCTTTCCAAATGAAATTAAAAGTTATCCGCGGAATTAAAACCCCCGGCAATATTCCCGAGAGTCAACAAAAATTTCTTAAACAAATTCCCCCCTCGTCTCGTCTCTGGCGCTCCTTTAATCACAGAATCAGGGGAATACGCTGAAACTTTCTCGTGTAGTATTACACTAATGCCACCCGAAACCTGACAGCGGATGAGAGTACAAAAATTGACACTTTTTAATCTCATTTAAACCAGTGATTTTTCGCGCCTAAAATTCCAGAATAAAAATACAATCAATAAATTATTGATTACATAAATCTCCCCCACTTCCCCCTATTCTCAAAATTAATCCAATTTAATCTAATTAAAACAATTGCGGTGGGCGAAAAAATTGAGCAGTTGACATTTTGAAATTCCCAATTTCGATTTTGCAGTTGTAAATGGCAATTATTAATTAATTCAATCAAATAAATTACACCAACTCGCCAGTGCAAAGTGTTACTAATTACGGACTAGGGTAATTGATGTACAGATTTTTTTTTGCACTAAAAAAAAAAAAAAATTGTGAATAGATAATTCGGCGATATCTCGGCCGTTAATTTCAGTAATTGAACTTTTCCCCATTCCACATCCTCCCAGAATATCTCCCTCTCGCAACGAACTCCCATACAGAACTTGGAGCCAGATGAGACTCCGCCCTCCGACCCTCGAGACAATTTCGACTGTAGCATGGAAAAGGGGAGTTCGCAAAGTTTGTTCAGTGGTTAGTATCGTTGAATGCCCGACCGCAGTCACACGTTTGTTTCCCGGAGAATCGGTAGATAAGGAGGACAGGGTCGCCAAGGAGACTCGGCCCGCATCCAAGAATCGTTCTCCGTCTCGTGGAGCACGAAAGCCATACCGGCAACGGATGTGGAAGGAAAAAAAAAAAACCAAGAGGGCATTAAAAAAGAGAAATTCGTCAGAAGTTTTTTAACGGATTTCTCATGGACTCGGCGGGGGACTCAATCGACCGGTGACCCTCAGGTGGTGGTGAAACTTTCGATATAACTCATCAGCTGTCGAAATATCGACTCCAACTTTTCCAATTTATGAAATAAATATTTTTTTTTTATTTAAAAAAAATTTGCCAACTTTTTGTTTCTTTCGGAAAAATGCGATTTCTCATTTTCTTTCTGACGTTGAATTCTTTTTCTTTTCCTGTCAATTTTCGACGACAGACGTCACTCGCGGGAATGTTAATAACAATAGCGGTTAATTAATTGGAATTATTGTGCAAAAATCATTGGACTTCGTCCACAAATGAATTTACGAAGTAAAGAACAAAAAATAAATAATAAAAATCTCGATCCAGATAATATTTAATCCCTCAAAAATCCCCCCAATGTCCAACGTCCATTCGCCAGTCGTCAAAAACCCATCAAACCTACCCTTAATTAACAATCCCCCATCACCTGAGCTCGACGAACAAATTATCGAGAGGTGTCAAAGCCAGCGGCGGTTCGACACGAAAAATCCCCATCCCCTCACGCCATTAAAAAACCCCAAACCCCCCCTTTAATTCCCCCCCCCCCCCCCACCCCCTCATTACCCTGATCATGCAGGTGTCATTAGACTCGCGAGTTGAAAAATAAAACTAAAAAATCCGACCCACTGGGAAAATTAAAGGGCAGTAACAGAAGTAGATTCTATCGGTCTTTGTCACGACACTCGCCCCCTATACTCCGCCCGATAATCATCTCAAGTTTTAGTTTCCCGCGACAGATTATCCCCAGACCTACTGGCCTCTTCCGTACTTTATACCTCCCCCCCCCCCCATTTTCTCAGATGGCATGCAAATAACGAGATAAAAATTGTAATCCAATGGAAATGAAAAAAAAAATAGAAATGTAATTTCCAGGAGTTCTTGCGCCTGCGAATGTCGCGCCAAAGAGCACTCGGTGGGGGAATAAAAATTCAGGGGGTGAAGTCATTGGGAAATTTCCGCTCTAAGAGAACACCCCAAGTCATTTTGCCCCCGATACATTAGAGAATGCCATGGAAAAAAAAGAAGGGAGAAGAAGAAAAAAATTTTCACCGGATGAGAGCCAAATTGAAAAAGTCCAAAAAATCAATTAAAATAATTTTTCGATTGCACTTAAAAAAATTTGCTTGTATTATTCTACGGGAGAAATTGTTAGTGAAATATTGTTTGCTCGGAATGACGGAAAATTTTTGGCGGAAAAAAAATCCCCTCAATTGCTAATTAAACTTTTTTATCTGGTCTCAAACTCCCGCTGTCAATCCGTACAAAAATTATGAAATCATATCAGCCCCCCCCCCCCTCCCCTCCCCCGCCCGACAAACCATAGACTCATGTTTGATTAACGGAGGGCATAATTAATTATTCATACCAGGCGTATGAGCATCAATTATTCCACTCACGGGCACGAGCATAATGACCATGGACGGGACGAGGATGAATGAGAGAATAGATAAATGAGAGCTCCGCAAACACGTGGGATATTATTTTTGCCCACAACAACTGCCGGAGTTAAATCCGACGGTTGCATGTTCGCGAAGGGGGGTGGGGGGGTGAGGGGTGATTTTATCCCGGGATTTTCCGTGATTTTCCACGCACAGAATCTAAAAAAAAAATTTTTTTTTAAATAAATTCGCGACCCACTGAAAAATATTCAATTGACATTTCTCACGTCAATTGCTCGGCATTTTTTTACCATTCATTTTGCGATTAAATTAATTGGATTTCAATTGAAATACTTGAATTGTTAAATAGTATTAATTTTTTTAAGAATTAAATGAAAAAAATTGAAAAAATTGAGGCGAAGAATTTATTAATTGAAAAATTGCTTGAAATTAATTTTTTTAATGGGTTGATATTAATTTTTTTAACTATTCAATTACCACTCAATTGCTTGGATTGGTGAATATTATTGATCATTTTTGCAAATTATAAAAAAAAATTAGAAAGATAAAACCGAGGATTGGATTTATTAAAAAAAATACTCTAGTGGAGATCATTGTTTACTCTACAAAAATTACAAACAATGGCAAAAAAAAAAATTTCAATTTCCTGAACACTTGAATGCCATGGGATTGAGAAAAATATTCCCCACAATTCCGGAAAAATTCTCAAATTAAAAATCGATTTCCATTCACCGGCGGGGGGGAGAGAGGAGGAGGTGAGGACGGCGGAGGCAGTAAATTCTCGTACACTCATCGAATCAGGAAGATACCAAATTTTTTTTCTCACCCATTCACTTATTCCTCCAATATTGCAGTGAAAAATCCCCACTCCAGTCATTGAAATAATTTTCTCCATTTTCATCCCCCCCCCCCCCAGTTATTAAATGTTTACTGCAATTTAATTCCGAGTTATTGTTTTCCCTTGCGGTCAGTGGATTGAGTCTGGTTGGGAGCTAATGGCAACTATTGTCCCTCATCTCCGGGTTCTTTATACTCCGGTTCGAGAGCCCCAGGGCCCGGAGGGGTGAGAAGCGTGGGGGGTGGGGGCGTCTCAACGTTTGATCTCAGCGGGAGGGAGTGCCCCCGGGTCTCTTTATTCACTTCCAAAAAATTGAAATTGTCGTGAGCTTTTAGGCAGACCGAGTGTCTCGGTTGGAAAATATTTCGGGCGAGTTATTCGGGTTATTTTGGAGGGATTTTATTATGTAAATACTTTGGCTATGAAATTTTCCACCGGAGGGCTGAGGGAAATGGTGCGGCCTAGGGAAGCTATTCATTGGACTTTTTTTTTGTTGGCGAAAATTTTGTAGAGAATTTTTCAAAGTTCGTTGGAGGTTCCCGCCTACCCCGAGGACTTCTCCACAGGCATTATAAATAAATAATGAAATTTAAGCAATAAATTTAAAAAAATAAACAATTGGAGTATCGGGACAGGGGATGACCGCCGAGAGTTGACTCATTTTCTTGAACAACCTCTGATTCTCCGATCCTCCCTCGCGCGTCGCGCGCGTTGCGCGCGTCATCCGTTGTCTTGTCGACGCGTCAATCCCATCACTTACGCTCCGCGGCCCGAAAAGTGCGTTTGAACCGCGCGAACCAGGGAAACCCGTTTGATGAAACCCGGGCACTCGGGCTTTAAAGTTTAAGCTCTTGTTTCAATTTAAGACTCTAGTTCCAATGATGTCCGGAGTTTACCAGCTAGTTTGTAATGAATTTAAGGCCGAGGCTCCGTTTGTCTCCATTTTTATAAATTAATTAATGAATTTATTGGTTTTTTATTGCCAATCCTCATAAAAGAGGATCTTTCGTAATCAATGAAAAATATTATTTGTAATAATATCGTATTTTTGTTTTATTTTCAAAGCCAATTGGATTCGATTATTTAAACTAATGAGGATTAGTTAAGTGTCAAATGTTTAAAAATTGATATTTAAAATTTGTGTGAATTTATGAGGCGGGAATGAATTGTGAATTCTGTAGCGAAGTGGTAAAATAGGATAATCGTATTTTTGATATTTTTGCAAAACCCGTATTATCTCAGTAAGGAATAATGTTAGGAGAAATTGTCAGAAGAATTTTTTGTCGCAAAAGTGATCAGCAACAAAAATGATTTTGTGACATTATCTCGTAAACCCACTCCCTGCTGAGATAATCAGTTCAACAAAAATGACAAAGATGTACTCGTCTCGTTTAACCACTTCACTACAAAATCATCAAAAATAGATTTTTAAATATGAAAAATTCTGTCGACTTCTCTCATTTTTGTTAGTTTATATCAAATGTTCAATAATTTGAAGTTAATTCTCCACTTTTGCAAAAGTAATCAGCTACAAAAATGATTTTGTGAGTATCGAGACAGGGTCTGACCGCCGAGAAATGACAGTCTCTTGAACAACCTCTGATTCTTTGATCCTCGCTCGCGCGTCGCGCGCGTCGCACGCGTCATCCGTTCTCTTTTCGACGCGTCAAGCCCATCACTTTACGCTCCTCGGCCCGAAAAGTGCGTTTGAACCGCGCGAACCAGGAGAAACCCGTTTGATCGGGCACTCGGGCTTTAAAGTTTAAGCTCTTGTTTCAACTTAAGACTCTAGTTCCAATGATGTAGGGATTGACGCTCACCGGAGGGTTACGACCTTACCGATTTACCAGTGAAGCCCTCCATTTTCCATGGCTATCGGGGTAAATTGAATTTGTCTGGTCGTTGGTCCCCGAGGCGACGTCTCTATATCGGGCTTGGGGGGTTGCATTTCTCTCTCGACAGCCGCAGGGGAGATCACTTCGGGCTTTCTTGCATGGTTCAAACCGTCGTGCGGTCGAGTTTCAATAAGTAAATGAAAGCCCTATGACGCATCGAGCTTTCACGCGGAAATTCAGAGGAAAAAAATGGCCGATCTAAAAGGGCTTTCCAACAGCCCGTCTCCCGCAATCGATGGAAATAGAAATCCCTCGAATTAATTTTCAAAATTGCATTCTCTACATCCAAATATTTCCCTGGCAACTGGTGTACTGCACACCCCGTCATTAAATAAACCGATATTCAATTGAATCCACATCATTCGGAGATAATTAAATAGAAAATGAGAAAATTTCAACTCAACTAAAACCGACAAGACAACATTTTTCCCCTGGTCACGCTATTATCTCGTAATCAAGTGGTTTTATCAAAAAATGTCATAAAATAATTTATGTAGTTTGCAAAATTTCCGACAAAAAACGTTAGATAAATTTTTTTTGAAAATCATTTGTTAACGGAGTAATCCACTATTTAGGGTCAAATTAAAAATAGGGAATCGTAATACGATTCTCCTGTATCTACTAACGACTCTGCAATTATCTCGTAATCAAGTGATATTATCAAAAAATACCATAAAATCTTTTTTGTAGTTTGTAAAATTCCCCCCAAAAAACGTTAAACAATTTTTCTCCAAAAATCAATTGTTAACGGAGTAATCCCCTATTTAGTATCGAGCTCCGATAAATTCATTCGAAATCATAATTCAGTTCTGCTGTATCTAATAACGATACTTCGATATCTACTCAGCCACCCCCGCCTCTCCCTCCCCCAACCCCTAATTACACCTCTTTAATCATCGATTCTCGGTATCCGCCGATCCTACCCCACCAATGGGATATTATGAGCGCGAATTTCCCCGTCAAATTGCGGAATAAACTTGCACTGGACGGATGTTAAGTTGCTCTAATTATTAGTGTCTGTTTATGTGTACGTGTATGTGTGTGTGTGTGTGTACAGTAGTCGAGCCGATTATGTGCAGCGTAAACTCGGGATTTTCAACATGACAAACGGTAATGGAAGGGAGAGCTCGATGCATTTACGAGAGGGGGGGGCGGGGGGTGGGTGGGGGTGTTTTGGGTAGGCCAGAGTTGATGGAAAATTCATGGGGGACGGGGATAATTTTGTAGTTAAGTAGGTTGAGGAGATAACTCAGAATGTGAATGAAAAATGGGATTATCCGGAGGGGGGCTGGGGGAGGGGGTTGAGGGGCTGGTTAAATATGAGAGCGGTATCGACATAAATTGGCTGATTTTGTAGTTGGCAAAATATCCGTATCAAATTGCGGCATTTGGGATTGATGAGGGCCAATTTTCCGAGCCAATGTCAGTGGATTCGATTTGAAAATGAGGGGGATAGACGTCGAATTGTGAGGGAAATTTTCTCAGCCCCCCCCCCCCCCCCCCCCCCCCCCCCCCCCCCCCCCCCCCCCATTGCCATTTTTAAGTGCGATATTGAGACTCGGGATGACTCAATAGGGAAGTCAAATTGTCAAGGAAATTATGAATTTTTGTAGATAAATTTTTTTCTTGTAATTTCATTTTAGAAAGACGATAATGCTCACAATTATCGAGGAGGACTCCTACGAGAAGGACGCCCTCTTCTACGTGGAATTGGGAGAGCCCCAGCTGCAGGGAGGTGAGTGTCTCCGTCGCCCAAGCAATTTCAATCTCTCACCCAGAATTGAATAAATAGAATGAAAAGAGGAGATAAAAGATTTCTTTTAATTTGTAATTTTATCGAAAATCGAATCTTCCTCTGTTATTAATTAACCAATGGCCCCCAAGTGAATCGTAATTACCCCGAGTTCGGTGGGGGCTCCTCAGTGAGTGGAAAGGACAGTTAATCATGATAAAACCGCCAGTTGTTCTATCGCCTCTCTCTCTCCCCCCGCCCCGGCCCCTCCTCCTCCCCCATTTCTTCTCCTTATTTTTCTATCTCACTTTCAACTCGGGAGAGAAGAGAGGCCTCTTAGGGACCGCCAACGAACGACGCAATTTAAGTTTTTAAACGAAAAACGCGAGCAGTCCTCGAGTTTCTTCTTTACTCGGGAGAGGATAAAAAAAAAAATCCATTTGGCGTTACTGAAGAGAGGAAAATCCCCAAATGCTTATTTAGCATTCAAATATTTTTCTCTCCGGAGTTCGCCCTCTTCTTCGTTTGTCCTGGGGTAATTGCGGCGGATCTTATGGGGTTGTTAATTGTTCTGAGATGAAATAGATACAGCTCAAGTGCCTGAAGATTAAAAATATTCCCCACCCCCCCGAGAAAGATTCGATTTTGGGGATTTAAAAAAAAAGTAAAGACAAAATTAGATAAAAAAAAATTGATGAGTACTTAAGATAATTAGTTAAGAGGACTGATTTCATCGTGTGTCTCCAATAATTATTTACCAACACGCCCTCCTAATTATCAACCTGGACTGCACCCTGGCGACTGGCCGTAAGTTCATATAAAAAAAAAACGCAAGCGAGTGAAGAAGAACTAAAGATAATGAGAGTTCAGTGGCAAAAAGTTGAAAAACATAATCTCCCTCACTTTACGTTTCGCTAAATATCTCAGGATCTGAGGGAGATACAAGAATTTTCAATACCACCTTTTTTGTAGCCCGTAGAATTCTCCGCAAAAAAGTATTCAATGAAAATTCTCGTATCTCCCGCGAATCCGGAGTTATTTCGTCAGAATTCGGCGATCGAGTTGAGTCGAATTTTCCACTTTTTCAACATTTGCCCCTGACTTTCTTTTTTTTTTGCTGCTTTTAAGCATAACAGCGCCACCATTTGCAAAATAAATTGCACGTAAAAGCTCACACAGACCACCCATTATAATCCTAACAGCAGTAAAAGGTTCTCGCTGGCTGCAGAGCGCTAGATGCCGCAATGGGAGAATTATTTCGAATTAATTAGAATTCTTTCCCGTTTAAAAAATACGAAATTTCCGTCCCGAGGGGAGGGAATAAAATGAAAAAAAAAAAAAAAAAAACAAATTGAATACTTCAAGTGTAATTCAATTTCGCCTGTGACGAGGAAATTAGTGCAGATGAAATCATCTCGATCGCCATATCCCGTCGGCCGGGAGGGAATAAAAATGCGAGATGAAAAACTTCATTATCTGATTTCGTTGGAAAAACGTTTTTTTCCCCGTCTCCCCCTTCTCTTTCCCTTCGTCAATAGGTTTCTTTTTTTCTCTCTATTCTCTCACTGGTCGCGGCCCTTGTTTTCCCTCGGACTATTCCTGCCCCCCCCCCCCCTTCCATTTTCCAATTTACATATTACGAGGTACGGGGGAGGTGTGACACATGCACAACTGCAGACGATTCTACACGTGCACGAGTGCGAAAAACACCGACACACTTATTCCACTGTATTTCTTCAGCGCTTATATCTCATGTATATGCAACGGCATTTTAACCGCATTATCTCACGCTATTTTTACTTATTTTTAATTTTTTTTTTCTCGTTATCTTCACGACGTTGACGACACTTTTGGGACGGGAGTTTTGATAAGTTCGGGGGGCGTCGAGAGGAGCGCCACGAGGGGCTGGTATAACGGGGCGAAGTGTCTCCTTCAGTTTTAACAATTTTTTTTTTCCATTTTTCAACCCCCGGAATTTTGACCCCGCCTACCCCCTCACTCAATTTTATAATTTTTATAAAAATATTGAGCCAAGTTCTGGGTCTGAGAGCGTTTGGCACTTCAAAGACTACTTAAAATCTGACGCTCTTGATTCAAACTCGGACAAATTCTGCTTAATTTGAGAGTTACAATTTTTAATAAACTTTAACTCTCACACAGAAGCACGAAAAAAAAAATTTCGTAAACAAATAAAATTATTTTTAACCACAAAACATATTTTGAAACGAAAAAAATGTTTTTTAAAAGTAATTCTCCCCCTAAATCCCCTCAAAATTCAAATTGATCGATAAAATTCCAATAATTATCAATAAATTAACAAAAAAAAAACACTTTTGAGACGAAGAATTAAAATAAAAATCCAACTCAATTGCAATTAAATTTTAGAGACGGCGGTATTCTCAATTCGTGGGCATTTTTTTCAAGTGTTGTTTTGACTTCTTTGAATTCCCGGCATTCTCCCATCTCATTCATACCCCAGGGGGAATTTAATTCCACCGGAACGTCAGAGGGGC
Source organism: Psyttalia concolor (assembly GCA_030522845.1). Taxonomy (NCBI): domain Eukaryota; kingdom Metazoa; phylum Arthropoda; class Insecta; order Hymenoptera; family Braconidae; genus Psyttalia; species Psyttalia concolor. Next base: position 21,572 of record JAPYZM010004179.1, read on the forward strand.
TGAGGGGGGAGGGGGCGAAGAGGCGGTGGGGGAGAAAGGTATCGAAGTAAAAAACTTTGGGAGCGATAAATCGAACGGTCGCGTCCCTTTGTTCGCGAGAGACCCAGAGGCGAAACTAATGCCTCCGATCAAGCT
>JAPYZM010004183.1:1570-17853 GCA_030522845.1 Psyttalia concolor
CCAGCGGCTCAGGTAGAACTTGTTTAAACCTCCACTCCAGCCCGGAAATTTTTATTTCCATTGAGCGAAGTAGATCGACAGGTGTTGAAATCAGGCACTCCACGCTAAAAGAATCAAGGCGCAACGTTTGTACCGATATCCGTTTGAGAGAGGTACCGGAATCCGACGGCTAACACCATTCGGCAGGTCCAGAGTGAAGTAGAAATACATCTCACAGCGATAAAACCGAGGTCTGAGGGAGATGTTACCTTTCTTCACACCCTCAAGATTGCATCTGCCTCAGTCTTACTCGAAAAACCCAGACATTTCGAGAGAATTTCATTTATTTTACGTTGGTTGTCTCCTCACAATTTCCCGAGTTACGACATTATTCAATCACCCACGGTGGAGACATTTTGGAATATCTTGTACATTAATATGTCTTTCATTGATTTCAATTTATTACAGTGACCTAGGTGACTCTGTTTGCCCCCACGAACGAAAGTATTTACGTAGCACTCAACAGCTGTTCACTGCTCACTCGTAACAAATCGTAACATCCGGTGATTACTTCATTATTCCAAGTAATTGCTTTCGCAGTTTGTGACATATAATCTTGGTGTAACTACGTTTGTCGTTCGTTTGTATTCAAGAGGAAACACCCGTGTAAGCTAATATTTGAGAATTCCGTCTTACAAAGTCTATCAAGACTTCCAACTTCGCTCTCTCCGAAATTGGCGATGAATGCAGTTGCAAGTGCAGTTATGGTAATTCCGAGGAATATTCTTCTCATTTAAAAAAAAATTCTTCCGATTATTTTCAATAATTTTAAGCGTTTGGAGAGCATTGAAACGATTTACAGAAATAAATTAGGTTTTCATCCAGCGAATACCGAGCTTGATATTGAACCCGTGGGGATTCGAATTCAGTGCATGAATCTATAATATGGACACAACCGGTTCAATCAGATTAGTCGACATTGAAATATTCGGGAGGTGGTTTGAGCGGATTGAATTGCCAAAATTTTTTCCCCTTCCCGACATTAATTTGAAGAGTTTTGAAAGCTCTAGGGGGATTATTCGGCGATGATCACCTGTCACGTATTCTGGGTGTCAATCACTGCTGGAGGTGGTACGTGGCTGAACTGTAATAGAATTGGGGTCATTGACATTAACCGATCAAATATCGGTCAGCAAGTGACCAAGGGCAATTCCCGGGAGGTGTGAGACGCCGGGAAATTAGAGCGGTTCGATGGTGACCACATTGTGGCCTTGGATTAGCTGAGCTAGTTTGGGGATTGTGATGGACAGGGTGTTAATGTTGAATGCTTGATACTGGTGTGATAAAATTGAAGAAAATGATCTACACTGAGGAAAAACATGCTATCAGCCAAATAAATTTACTTGGCAAATTGAAAAAAAGTTTTCTCAGTCATGTTTACGTTATGTGTTTACATCTAACTTTTTTCTCGACACATTAATCCATTTGCTTTTGGTCACTAACAGAAAACCGTGTGATCACTCATTATTTTCGATCCATCAACCAATTTGTTCATCTCTTCCCCAAGTGCAATTTCTGCAAATCTAATTTTCCCTCAAACAGGCATAACCCATAACCCAGCAATGGCTAGGATGACGCTAATTAACAGTATTTGACTGCTCTTTGGTCCCCAACGCGATGTACTTCAAAAGATGTTTACGCCAGTGGGACGCTTTAATCGAGTTGAAGAGACTCGAGTAACCCAATTAAGACTGTAGATCCCTCTCTTCTAGTATCGTCTCACCGAGCAAGTCAACGATTGCGGCAAAAGACGTCAACCCAAGTCTCAGATGTCATTATCTTCACCTGTAAAATTTTTCACCAAAAAATTTAATCCTCCCGAGTTCATTCTTAATTAATGCATAAGCCCCCATGACTAAACAAAGCTGGCAAACTGCTGAGATTCACGTCAGCTCTGATATTTGTAAATCGCCAGTGGTTTAAATGAACTTAGTTGTTTGCATTTCGAATTCACGAAGTAGAAATTGTTGCTAAACAGTTGTAGCAAAAGTTTCTCAGACAGTTGCCTTTAAAACGTTGTCTCTTTTATTCCCCCCACCCAGAATTCTATCTCACCAAGTTTCTCATGATGCTATGCGCAGTTGAGTGCGCAGTCGACTGGAATGGGGCCCAATTTGTGAGCGAGAATAGTCGAGACAGAATCATATGTTGTACTCTCAGCTTCTCGCTCGTTATTAGGAAACACGGAATCTCTTCATTTTCAGATTACGATCTGGAATCCGAAGAGATTTCCCTGGTAATGTCTCCAGTCTAACTACTACTGCATTCGCTCACACGCTCCAACTTGGTTTTCAATTATTACTTAATTAATTCCTTTGATCGGTGAACCAAGAGCACTTCGATCCCAATCATTCCCTTGAAAAAAGTCATCATCACAAATTAAAGAGAATGTGATTTGGGTTGTGAGTGAAAGTACGACTCGAAATTTTTCAGAAGAGTTGGGCCCACTCCAAATTCATTTCCATCTTCATCAACTATGTAAATCCATCAATATTTCGTAATCCTAATAAGCCACTAGCACTCTAATCACCCTGCACTATCGAGCCGTCGATTCCCAAACAATTCTTCAGAAATACCATTGACAAGGATACGTGACAAGGTAAACACATAGAACAGCATAATATGGTTGGCATGGTAGGTACAATATTTCGTGCAATCGACAGTAGCACCTGTTATCCCAGTGTACACAAAGGGCACCTGGATTATCGTGTACCAGGGCTTGCAGTTCAACGGGTTATTACATATGTATGTTCATTCATCTGGCCGACCTTCTCTCCCCCCGTGCTCCATTCCTGTATACATACATAGGTCCAAAGGCCGCGTCACAATTCGAAATTTCCATGTGTATTCCACTATCCAAAGGATTTACATACATATACGACGAACAGTCGCATCAAGACATAGGGGATTTAGAAAGGGCGCTGTTGTATACTAACTGCTAGAAATTCAAATAAAATTAACTGGATTGAATGGATTTATGTCCTCTGGATTTTTGTTCAACGAGAGGAATATTCCCATCTCGACAGAAATACGATTCCTTGATTTATAAATTTGACCCCTCTCTTTTCATGGCAAGTATCCTCAATATTTTCGTCATTCCGCTTGTTATCTCAGTTGAACCTTGGTCCATATTTCACGAATCATCATAACCTTTATGATCTCCAAAAGTCGTAAAACAAGAGAATGAATATCATTCTTAAATAGTGCCTTGAGGGACCCTTCGCAATTACAGGTAGAACGGATATGATTGCTTGGAACACGAGGGGTGGTTAAACGGAATAAGAAGGCAATGGGAATATGGGAAGGGTGGAAATGAGAGAGCGAATGAAAGCCTACACGCTGGTGGTGGAATTCTTACGACCCTTTTCAAGCCTGCTTCTACCCCCCCCCCTTTCTCCTCCTTCTTCTATCCAATCTCCTTTCTTCTTCTCCCCTTTTGCCAGTCCAACATTTTTCTCCCCCCTCATTCTTCTCCATTCTCCTTCTCACCATCATGCGAACGCGTGTGCACAACTGTGCTATTAAAGCCGCGGGCGATTTGTAGCTGGCTAGAGTTATGGGCCAATAAAATATGCACGCGAGTTCGCCGTTGGGTCCGAGTGCGGGCAATAAATGAATATTTAATCAATCTTCTCGCGTGGATGGCTCTAATTTGAAGGGGTATCGCGGTGGTTAAAGTGCTGGCCAAATCTCGAGGTTTTGCGGGATTGCTGCAAGGGGGATAAAGAAAGTGAGAGTTTGAGCTATACGAGGTTGGCTTCAGTTGAGATCTGGGGAACGTTGCCCAGAGCGGTTGCTTTATGCAAGACGAATATTTATAGATTTTTTACCCCCGAAGAAATCGGTTTGGTGAGCCTTTGAGCGAATTGTGAGTGAAGACGTGGGCCTTGTATGAGTTGGTGAGGATCGAGGTGGCTTTAGTAATCATCGGTTAAACAGAGTTGCTTCCTTCTTTGGAGAATTGCTACAGATCACCACATCTTCAGAGATTATCTGGCGAGAACAGCTTCTGCTTACGGGTATTCATACTCTTTGCTAGTGCCTAATTTCCTTGAGTTTTTGAGTCTTCAAGAGTGATGGGTCTGAACCAAACGATCCTCTGTATTTTATTACACGTGCACTCAGAAATAATTCATTAATGTTGAATGGAGAATAGAAGCCTTTCAGGGTCGCTTTCATTAGCCATTTTTTTGCAATTTTGCAGACTCTTTGAGAACTATGATTACTCCAAAAGCTTTGAGCCAACCCTTTATTGACGTGCATAGATAGACAAGTCCAACCAAGCAACCAAGAAACTTTAGTATCCTGTACAAAGAAACAACCGCTTTCTCAAGCAATACATGTAAATGAAGCAGCATCCTCCGCATAATTACTCCAAATTATCACCGCGGAGAGAATTGTGAGTGCGAGTGAAACAGCACAGCAAATGATAATGAAAGTAATCAAAATCTTGGTTGGCAAAGGCTTTTCCCAGCTGTGAATCAAAAGACGAGGGTCATCGGGTTTCATTAAGGCTGAACGGCAGACGTTAATTAACCAGACAGACGAAAACTGACCCCCTCCCGTCCCGTAGGGGAGTCGGGAAAATTGCTGGTGCGCTTTATGCTGATACTCCTTCACGTGCTATCATGCTCTAGAATGATCAGACTAAGACGCCGGAATGAGGGTAAAACGATATATATGGGGCACTCGTGATTCGCATCCTTATGAATATGTTCCAGGAGTTTAGCTTCATCTGCATGAGTTTTTCTTTCAATTTAACATGGCTCCACTCAGTGTTTTTGCAGCAGCTGAAGATCTTGGGAATGCATAATCACAGAAGTGGATAGTTTTATTCATTGAGTCGTCTTAAGCGGCTTTAGCTTGTGCACTAAATATTATTGTTGACAAAAAAAGACCAGTCAATTTCTACACCCCCCCCCAAATTCCAAAATGTTCTGATAGCAGCGATTTACCTCAATTGGAGATCCTTCCGCCGAGCTCTCGAGCCCCCCCCCTCAAACATGCAATCATAATACAACATTTTCATAATAAAGAATGCAACATTGAAAAGCTGTGGGTTCACCAGTTCGGGGAGTTTGAATTTTATCGACTTGAATACTGATGCAGAAAATGAGGTGGGAAAGGGGCAGGACTCGGGAGCTTACGCGATTGAAAGCTCGCCGTGAAACGACTGGGAAAGGGAAGTCTTGATATTATGCATTATGTATGGGCCTATGGAACCAGCAGCTGTAGTTTGGCACGCGATCTCAGCGTCTCGAGACCACTGTACGGCACGAACGCAAACTCGAGGATCGCTCGATGCCCAAAACTTGTTAACCCACCATTCGGTGGTGTAGCAATAAGAGCGACAGGGGTATTAGAATACCATTAACATTGGGTACATGGATAATTAATTCTGTAATGGGATGAACAAGGTTTGGAAAATATCGACAATGATTTCTGTCTTCGTTCAATTTGTGAGTGAAATTGTGAGCCTTTTGACGTTTCCAATAACTTTACATTGAGAGCAGCTGATATTTACATGGTCTGTCGTATTTTTGCATTGACTCCTCCCAATGCAATCCTAGAATTCTTCATCGGTGAAATTTAAATTTTATATCGAGTGATGAAAATTTTCCCATCTTCTACATAACAATACGCCCAGTTTACATTGGAATACCTGGGAGGTGAGTATTCTGAATGTAAACCGTGCATGTTTCATATATCTATTCTGTATTTTGGCGAGGCAGAAGCACTTGGGCGTTCGATGCGAATTCCAACCTTCCAATCGAAACAACCCGGGTTACTGATATTACAATAACACAAAACAGACTATATCAAAGAATACCGTGGAGCTAAAAGAACGAGTTCAGCATCGCCTGTGCCGACATATAACGTTGGTATATTATAACACAGAGTCGAATAAAATGCTTGCCACAAAGGAAAACCATATACGTCCTAGTTTCTTCCTTTTTTTTTCATCATCTCTCTTTTGTAAAGTGAAATGCATGAATTTCATTACCCATATGCAAGCTCCATTTTCCCCGGGGCAATTACAACAAGATTATCTCATACTGTATAACCCCACCACCTTTCATTCTCCAGCTCTTCTCTCTTTACCTCAGCGAATAATATTACTTCCGATGTACTGGGGCCTCATAAAGAATTACTGGTGTTACATTTTACCTTTTTACATCGTAAAACAGGGGCGGGGGGAGAGGAGGGTTTTTTTCATTCAAAAAATTTACCCTGTGAACTGCGAGATAAATTTCAAGCGTCGTGAGCATATGTTCTTGTACAAACGTTGGTGGATACTTCGGTTGGGTGTAACTGGGAGCGGGCGAGATGAAAGGGGGAGTTGCTCAAGAGTTCAGAGTTGAAGGGACATATAAAAAAAAGAGGGCAAGTTGGTTCGTCAAGTCCTGTGTGGATGCTTTCTCAGTGTGCCAATGTGGCAATACGAGAACTGCACGGATTTTTTTTTTTGAAAATATCTCGAAGCATATTTAATCTATGTTTCTTTGTTCCTCAAAAAGAATGTCCTCTTGGGGAATTTGTGAGCGATATTGTGAGTTTCAAAGTGATCACTAATAATTACCATTGCTTTGATCATTCTGTCCCGGCTGGAGCACTCTTTTCCAAAGAGGTTTTTTTAAATTTTCCGACTAGTTATGATTTTTTGTGTCTGTCAGATAATTATGAGCGAAATTGTGAGTCTTCTGAAATAACTGGTACTCGCATGGATGAATGTTTTGATCAATGGTTAACTACTTTTTCTTTCTATTCAATTACGATTGAGAATTTTTTTTATGCACAATACATCAAGCACTTGTTTCATAAGCTCAGAGATCCGCTGCATCGCAACATTTTTCCCTCTTCCTTTCTGGTCTTTTCGAGTCACTCGCACGTTAGCCCCATCTGTGGGAATGGGAGGTGAGAAGGGAGTGTGGTATATACATTTTGTTGGCACTCCAGAGTCAGCCCAGTGGCAGCGACCTTACTCAAGGTCTTCCCAGATTTCCCATGCGACTTGAATACCTTCACACCCCTTTCACAACGTTTCTCCGACTTTTCTTTATAATTCCGCATGACTGATGGACGTGTCCCCATTGCCGTCACGATACTCGATTATCGGGGGGAGCATATGAGACTCAGAATAGAATGAGAATCCTAAGCTGATCATAAAGAATTCGCCTCGTCATGGTACTTGGTGCTCGATAATTTGTCATCTCGTTGTCAACCATGTGGTGGATGATTGAAGAATTCTAGGGCAAAACAAGATCTTTCACCTCTGGATACGAGAAATTGGTAATCCAGTTGGTGATAGTGTGAACAAATCGGTTCTTTGAGCCTGTGAGCAGATTCTGAGCGTAATTGTGAGTCGTTCGAACGTATTGGTCTGCCACCAAAATCACTTTGGTATTTCTTTATTCCAAGCGAGGGTGAAATATTTTGCTATAAATCCTTTGTTGAATAAAATATCAGAGGCTTATACGATCGTCAAAACAAAATATTTCAAGACTCGATATGGAGAATTGTCTACTCGTTCCGTTGGAACCGTCTTTGATAGCGGAGTAACTCGACTAGAGATTATTCAAAGTTAAACGGCAAAGGATTCAGGAGCGATGGTCGGCGTTGAGTCAGACGGAGGTCATTACATGCAAATAAGTCGTCCGCTGCTCCGTGTGGTTAACTTGGCTCTTTGTCTCTTCCATGAGAGAACTCAATACGCCATTGGCCTCCCTAAGGATTCGTCTTAATTACAGTTGTCTTGAGTCAATCTCGATGGTAATGAATCGGTCCATGAACCAGACTGTGAAACTATCGATTGCCGAATGAGAACAGTACGAACAACTTCGCGGAGAAATGGCCCTTCAAAACTCGAAGAGTTCTTCCGGATGCATTCAGTCGATTTCAATATTGAGCTGTTGGAAAGTTTTGTGTATCCGTTGGTAGTTATTTGGCACTGGCATTAACGAAAATCGGCAATTCAGTTAATCAACACCCGGCGACAATTTCGAGGCGAGAAGAGTCGACCTTTATGATTTATCGCCTCTCGGAGGATCTCTTCAATTTCTTTCTTTCGGGTTCATCCAGTTTTTCTGGCGCTCTCTCGCCATTTTCTCGTCGCTCATGTTGTTTCTTCACTTGTGTTCTTGCTCTCACCCCTCTCACACGCTCATCCTTCCATCCGAAAGTCTCTATCTTCCTTTTATCATACACTGGCTCATCCAGACCTCGGTATATCTATAGGATTTTTGGTACATGGGTTTCGTTATGCATAACTAAGGGCCTCCCGGTGTACCAGCATTTTCTGAGGTTTCCCCTCGATACTGATGAAATGAGATGTTGTGTAGGAAAATATTACCACGGGAAGATGAAGTTTATAGAAAATTTTTTAATTAGGAAGGGAGCTCGGGCTCTTCGAGCATACGATGCGAGGTATTCCGTTGAAAAATTACACTTTTTCACTCAATCACTTATGGGGAAGAATTCCGGGGGTAAATCGAGCAGAAGCAGATTTATCAAATTCCTTGCGAAAATTAGCGGGAATTTGATGATAAATTAATATACTATTAATTTTATTTACAGATTTTTTAAACAATTTCTTGGGAAATTTAATTAGATAAATAATTGATTTATTGATGACTATAGTTTTTCAAAGATATCCTGTTTTTGAGGACATCCAAATCCGCTATTTTTCTCCAGCGACAGAATAATATCTTCGCAATTCGGGAATTTTCAATTCCCGCATGCAATCCAGATGTGACAATTCTTCAGGCTTCCCTGCGATAGAGGACAAGAGTATCTTAATTCCATTTGAGGTATGATCATTGAAATCCCATTCTGAATTGATCACCCACTATCAATGGTGGCTTTGGCATTGTTCCATTTCCATCTATGAATAACCATAGGCTTGTATTGTACTCGGGTAATAGTCATTTTCATGGCAACCAGCTCATGTGGCAACAAAAACCAATTGGAATAGACAGGGTATTGGGGGAGTGGTGAGTCCTGGAGATTCGCGATGACACGAAATACTGACGGGAGGAGAGGGGGAAATTAACTGGTCAAAACTTGACGTCTGATGGCCATCATCGATTTATTCAATGGCTCCGTTGAATGGGTAATGACTCGAGCAACTGAATCACGCTACACCACAGCAGGTTGTCATGGTAAATGCATTATGAGGGAGATTATGGGTGTCTCGGAATGAGGCGAGCCTATTCACTGGAGGCAAGTTTCGGTCTTTTATTGACGATCCAGGGGTGAGTGATCCCATGATTTTGAGGTGGAGGAGATTACGCCGGGCTCTCATGACTCGAGATGAAAGGGATTTTCATCTATTAGGACGGGGGTCAAATGAATGGTTAATTGTTTTAATAAAGAATTCAAAAAGTCTCGTCGTATACACATGGAAAAATATTCAGTGGGCCACGTCAGTAAAACTTGCATATATACAATCGTATTTCGAATTAATACAAAACATATATGGAAAATATAAAAATTGGTATTTTATATAAATTTTTTTATGTAGCATCCGTCAATTAAAAATAAAAAATATATAATTCTGAAGAGATATATTTTTCCCTGTGGGTATCGCTGTCGAAAATGTTTAAATCTCATCAAATTAATTACGAAATATCAATTTTTGGTGTACGAGCCGACACGCGCGCGGCCGCGCGCTGTAATAGTGACCATGAAATTTTGAAAATTTCAAATTAACCGCCCTAGATGCCAGTCAACCAATAAGGAATAAGTGTGACAGAATTTCGATATTTTCGATTCGATTCGAGATCTGAAGTAGGACCAATCTGATACCTCATCAAAATTTCAGCTATATAATCCGAGAAGTAACTATAAACACCCTTGATTTTCAATAACAGTCAGAGATAAAATGTACCAAACAAAATTGCTTTGAATTTTTCAATACACCGTATGCGATATTTTCTTAATAAAATAGGCAATTGGAAATACACAGGGGTAAAAGAGTACTCCGGGATTTTCCAATCTTAAGATTTTTCCTTCATAGAAAGGCATCTCCAAGTCAAACGTATAAAAATAGACAAGTTTTGAGACATAGAAAATGTTGGGTATGAAATGGGCTGCACGTGCATACACACTCGGTCATGCCGCTGCATTTCCAGTTGCCTGATGGCAAAAAAAATAGAGAGGGAAAGAGTGGAGTGTGAGGAGGAATGGGGGAGAATCGAGGAAAAAGGGTATACCTAGCGCCCGAGGGATTCGGGCGATCACGCACGATTGGCGCGACCCGATATATCGCGGGCTCGAATCCAAAATCTATCGATGGCCCGATGTCATACATATCCGATGCTATGAGAATCACTCCCTCGAGCCAAAAGCATTCTCGTTTCACTCGCACTCTCAGATTTTTCAGACGATTATAGAATGCAACCGGAAAAATTACGCGCTTTAATTATATTGATGGGATTGGAAGTTTGTTTACATCTATTGAATGATGCGATCTGTTTCAATTTAATAGATAGTACATTACGTACATGCACCGGGAAATCCAGCTTTCTGGTCGTGTGTCGTATACTATTTTTCTTCATCTCCATCTGAAAGTACGCTAATTAAGTGCTTAATTAGAAAAATTCGTAAATATTATTGATATTTACCACTTCGACTTTTGTGGCCTACGCGAACGCCCTTCCGACCACTGCGCGTACTATATGAGGCAGTACGAGGCGGATGCCCCCCCGACTTTTGCAGAACCGAGGCGTAGCCGAGGTTTTGCTGACCGGGGCGGGCAAAATGAGGTTTGCTTATGATTTAATAATTATTTTTCTTGCAATTAGTCATGGCGATTTCGAGGTTACGAACTATTACACCCGGGCCTTAAATTGTTTTCTTTTGAGGTCGCCCGTGGACTGCGATTGTCCTCCCGCCACTTCTCATACGCATTATACACTAGTAGATATCGGTCGGCCTCCTTCTCTGGTAGGGTTACATTGAGCACAATAATTGTTACTTCTGCGTCAAAATTCCTCAAAATTTCTTCCTCGTCAGCAGAATTTTCAGATGACGACGGATCCATTGTCGAGGCTATGGTCATATTGTCGTGCACCGGCACTATTATCCGGTGAATAAAACATTCACTTGATTCGCAATATCATTCAGTCCGCGCTGATTAACTCATTTCAATTACCCAAATTGTGGAGATTAATCCGATAATCAAAATAACCGCCGCGCACTTGAACTTCGACATATATGTTACAGGGCTGGCCTCACTTGCTACGTTGAACATACATGGAAATCCGAGAGTGTGCAGAACTAAGCGGTCATTAATGAAACATACCTTCATTATGCGCTTTTTGAATATTTCAGAAGGCTTCACGCCGTCTCCCATGCATGTTAAATACATCACTGTTAATCCATCCATTCGTAATATTATTTTTCCGACTAGAATAAAACATCACGGTAATAATGTAATCTTGGTTAATTTTATTAAATAATGGATTACGGCTTAATTGCTGAATATATATTGTTTTTTCGGGCAGACGGCTTTTGCGGTGTTTAACCCGCTTCTAGGCTAGTGCTCTCGTGAAACATGAATATTAAAATTGAGAGAGAGATAGCGGAGATAAAGTGTAATTTTACACTGATGAAAACATTTCAGGCTTTTTTTTTAATGCCTGAACGTTTGGTTTTTCCGTTGCGAATGTCTCGTGATTTCTCATCTCAAATAATCAAATCGTGCCCATCTCAACGTAATGAACTATTTTTTTCTGATTCAAAACTCGGTAAAATGTGGTTACAGAATTCTTTAATTGGTTCACTGAGAAGAGTACATTTCGTAGCGAGTGCAAAAAACGTTTTTCGACACCCTGTGGATAAAGCGAGGTTTTACACATGCTCTGCATGCGTATAATTTCACTCCCCGCGCATTATGGCGAAAAATATTGTTCGATACTCCCGGCGAAAGTGTTTTCGACACACTGTGTGTAAAGTGACATTTTACGCATGCTCCCCATGCACACAATCTCCCTCCGCACCGAGAATAGGGCTTGATACTCGCAGGAAGAGTGGTCTTAGACTCGTGAGATTATAGCGCTCGCCTTTGGCTGGTTGTAAAAACGTCACACGCGTCTAAGAATCTTTTCATCACGCTGTGTCGGAAAAGTAACTTTTCAGTCACTCTCCACTTCGCGTCGAGTGACTGAAAAGTACTTTTTCGGCACATTGAGATGAATAATTTTGTTCGTTACTCGTGAAAAAACTGGTTTTTGTCTCGTGGGATTATATCACTCGCCTTCGGCTCGTGATATAAACCTCCCACTCACCAAAAACTATTTTTTTTTCACTTGTTACGAAATATACTATTTTGCTGCGAGTATCGAACGATATCTCCCGTCACAATGTGTGCGGAGCGTGCGTAAAATGTCGGCTTACACATGGTGTGTAGAAATAGTATGTTTCGTACCTAGGCAGGAAAAGTAGACAAGTCCATTCCCCCCCTGAGGGTTGAATACGTTTTTTATGCGAAAATCGACGAAACTGGGCGTTTTTAACCGAGCGAAGAAAGGTTAGAATGCTCATTTTCGATCCATGTATGCGAAACAAAAAATTTCACCAGAATGTACTTTAAAGTGGACTTTGAGTCACGCAGAGTGTGCCGAAATGTTTACTTTTCATCACAGCGTCATGAAATAGTATATTTCGTAACGAGTGAAAAAAAAAAAATTTTGCAGTGACTGCCGAGAAAGTTCACTTTTCGGTACGGTTTCATCACCGGCACTTTATCACATCCAGGGATAACGAATACTCAATGCAATATATTTCCCAGCCCGATGATATCGCTGAAGCGTAAAAACACATTTCATTAATTCTTTCTCCGCCATTTGCCCTATCAAGATCATCTGGCGAGGCTCGACATACATTTTGTGAGTGAAATCTAATAGGCGTGAGGGGCACACGAAAAGTCGTGTGCAAGTGCGAGGGAGGACAGAGTTACAAACGAGACGAGTGCAAGTTGCCCTTCAAGACCTCCCGGGCCTCTCGAGGCCGGAGGACGGTGGGCTGAGGGGGGGTGCCGGCAGGGGAGGTCTCCCACCGCGCGCGCGAGAACTGCCAAGCTGGCGGGGTTTGGTGGTGTCAAAGTGCCAGGCCATAATTCACTCCGTGAGAGTTCATGTCTCCCTGGCACGCACACCCCTCCCCCCCCCCCTCCCTCCACGCCGTGTCCAATGTTGTATGCAATCCTACTCTTCGCCTTTCCACCCCATCCTTTCGCGATTCCAGTGCGCCCGCGCGAGGCCAAAACAACGTCTACCGATCATCCCGGTAGATAGGATGGAACTGTTTATCGGATGTTACCACGACACATTGCAGAGACAATGGGACCACGGGGATAACTGCGATGGAGGGTTCGGGATAAAATTGAAATTTCGGGGACAGGTGGCGAGGTGACGGACAGTTAATTTGATTGTAGGGGAAAATTGGGGGTTTCAATCTTCTAGGAACACTTGAAAAATCTATTTTTGAGATGTCAAGGATTTTTAATGAAAAGTTTCGAAAGTCTTAGTTTCAGGATTTCAACAATTTAAGGGAAGATTCACATACAATAAATTTTTTTTTGTTTTCTCCCTCTCTACCTGTTTTTCTTCTGGCATCAAATTTTTTTGTCGATAGTTTTCTCTGACCATTCAAAATCAAAGATTCAGTTTTTTTCGAAAAACAAAAGGTCTTTCATTGATTTTGGTAGTGTCCTAGAAAATCTGGAAGTCAACTGGAAGCTGACCTTGACTTTGAATAAGTACAATTTTTTAATGGTACAGACAACAATTCTGACAAAACTCGCTTATTAGAAGTTAGCCAACTCCCTCAACATATATAATGCAACTTTGAAAATCATCTCTGTAGTACCGAGGCTGATGCAAGTGTAATACCTAACATGAGAGAAGTGCATAAATTATACTGACATTTTGACGAAGAATGGGGTAGGGGGTGTGGAGGATCGTTTGTATAGATGGAGGTGAAGGGAGGGGGTTGGGACAGGGCAACGGTACATCGCGCCCAGCCTCACAACGTGACTGTAGGGTTGGTTTGCATTAAACTTATGAATATAAATCACAGAGTCTCGTTCTTCCGGTTCTTTGCTTGTATGGGGGTAGTCCGTTAAACGGGTTTTGAATCTAGAAATTCTTGTAACGAATTCCTGACTCTCGGTGATTATAAAATGATCGTAGAAAATTTTTTAGTTGAATTTTATGAGACTTGAAATAGTACATTATGTCACCAGGCGATAAAAGTAGTATCTGACTAATGTGGCTTTATAATCCGAGCCGATGACGCGGATTATAATCACATAAGTCAGATAATAGTTGTATCGCTGAGTGACGTATAATATTTTTCGTCTCTGGCCCCGAAAAGCGCGATCTAACCGAACGGAGTGAGGTTAGAATCGCGGATTTTCAGGCGCCAGGGACGAAAATATTATCATGTAAAATTTTCAAAATTCACCATTTTATAGAGAATTGTTTTCTTCATCGATTTTGATTTTGATATTTTTTTTGTTCACAATGACTTTCGAATATTTTTTAACTATTTAAATGTTTTGAAATGGCACTCCTTCAGATGAATACAAAAGTCGGAGGCTGTTTTGTAAAGGTCGAGACTTGAATAGATACCTCAGAGACTTAATTTTAGACACTAGTTGTCCAAATGAGAGTGCAATGCTTTTAATAGCATTCAGAAATAGCGAAAACCTTTCCACGAATAAGAATCGGAGAAAATTCTCATTTTTACGGTTTTTCACTGGAGTTCACTTGTCCTCTTCTCCCGCTGAACTTTTTTTTTCGCTCGAAAACCCACGACGGAATGCAAATAGGAAGACTGAACTTGACTAAACTTCAATATACTGTGAGCGGCGCTGGGGGCCAAAGGGGCCCTTAAGGTTACAAACTCAGTCGAACTCTGCGTCAAACTATCGAATTGATTTTAATATCAACTTTGTTCTCAAGCTCGACTACTCTGGCACTCTCAACCCCGGCCACCTCACACTCCATTCCCAAACACGGAATTTTTTTTCTTTGTATTTCATTCTCGCACTACAGATTTTACGAATAATATGGTAAATTTTTGGTGTTTGGAGAAGTGGATATTGGCGACTTTTTCCATGTGTCTCGGGCGGAGAGGGTCAGAATAATGGGGCAGATATGAACGCTCAAGGGCCACAGAGCTCTTGGAAAAATAGTAAATTACGACCCAAGGCCAGAAAGCTAAATTTCCCGGGGCATCCGACTTTCTGGCTGTGTGACGTATATTATTTTTCTTCATCTCCGTCTAAAAGTACGCTTAAGTACCGGGTGTAATAACTTATTACCTCGAAATCTCCGTCACTCATTACACGTGAAATACTGATCAAATCGTGAGCAGACATTATTTCCAACTTGCACAAATCATGCGCGGAGGTCGGAAATTAGGGTTGCTTCTGATTTAATAATTATTTTTCTTCTAATTAGTCGCGGGGATTCCGAGGTTATCAACTATTACACCCGGGCCTTAATTAGAAAAATTCGTAAATCCTATTCATGAAAGCACAAACACATAAATGAAGTTCGTCCTAATCGAAATATCTCGAAACGCGTAAGGATGATTCCTCATTGGTCGAAAAAATTGCCATATTCGAGGCGGAAAATTCAAATACGGCGCGCGGAGCGCGCTATCGGTCTCGTATTATTGATATTTGCCATTTGAACTTTTGTGGCCTACGCGAGCGCCCTTCCGGCCACTGCGCGCACTACATGAGGCAGTAGGAGGCGGATGCTCGCGCGACTTTTGCAGAACCGAGGCGTACCCGAGGTTTCGCTGATCGGAACGGGCAACAGGTGGAAAATCACTAAAAATCCTAAAGTACCATGTTTTATATTTCAACATGTTTATTAGCCTAAAATCCTCTTTGGCATTCGATGTTTTGCATAACATGCTCCAAACGCTCCAAAAAGTAGGTGATTTTAATTTCACCTTCAAGCTCTCAATGTAAATAATTAAATTGTTTTCTTCTGAGGTTGTCAGTGAACTGTGATAGTCCTTTCGCCACTTCTTATACGCATTATACACTAGTAGATATCGGTCAGCTGACTTCTTTGGTAGGGTTTCATTTTGCACAGTAATTGTTGCTTCTGTGTCTAAATTCCTCAAAATTTCTTCCTCGTCAGCAGAACCCTCAGATGACGATGGGTCCATTTTCGAGGTTATGCTCGTATTGTCATGCACCGGCACTATGGGCTTTAGTGTGT
>JAPYZM010004185.1:0-13123 GCA_030522845.1 Psyttalia concolor
TAAACGAGAGGTTATATCTCACTAACTCCGGAGCCATTGATACTGACTTTACGTGCAGCTGAGTGTGTGAGTGGTCCAGATTAATCGATAACTGTAGAGTGCTACAGGTATCGATATAATGGGTAATTAGAATATTTTCAGGTGGTCAAAAAAAGAGGCTTCCATGGTCAAAACTTAATTAATTAATATTTATCAGAATATAACAAAATGAAATGTCATTTGAGCTATCGAGGATTGAACCAGCCTTCGTTGAGCCTGAACTATTTAGCCTTAACATTTAGAACCTCAACAAAGCTTGAAATGACCCTGAGAAAAGCCCCCCTATGGCTAATCAAGACTCAAACAGGCTTGTTTCCTTTGTCAGCCTTTGTCATTCCTACCTGGCGAGACCACACACTCGATGGAGCCTTTGGAGTATGTTACGCAAAACATTGAATGCCAAAGACGATATTAAGCTAATAAACATGTTGAAATATAACACATGATGCTTTTGGATTTTAAATTATTTTCCAGCTCTTGTCCGCCCCGACAGTGACCGGAAGGGCCACAAAAGTTGAAATGGCAAATATCAATAATATTTATGAATTTTTCTAATTAAGCGCACTTTCAGATGAAAATGAAGAAAAATAGTATACGACACACGGCCAGAAAGTTGGATGCGCCGGAAAATCAGCTTTCTGGCCTTGGGTCGTAATGTACTATTCTCCCATCAAATATTCTTTAAGCCACCAAATCCCAGAAGTTCCAGAAAGTCAAATTGTTCATTCCTGTCCAAAGAACCTTTAATTCCCAAAATTATTATTTTTTTTCCAGTGTCCACTGTTGACTATCTTCAGTTACCTCATTACCGCTCTATTCAAATTCACTCAGAAAACCGATTGTAATCACAGCCAGTGTTGAATCATAATTTCCTGACAAGCGTAAAAAAAAGATGAATTATTTAATGAAAAAAATCGAGGAAAATATTGACGTTATTTAATTGAAATCTCATCACTGAAGAGCGTCGTTTATACCCACCGATTGTCAGTTGCCGCTGGAGTGAACGCCACACCCCTAGAATTCTTCTCGTGCCAAAGGAGAGGAGACTCCCCCGAATACTTCAACGACTGGCAAAGATTCGTCCAGCAATAACCTCACGATTTCGCCGGTAGTAGCAGTGGCAGTTATCATTAATGTTCGCCGATTGGCCATTGTCTCAATTCACTTCTTGGAAATACAGCGGAACCGGCCAATTTTTTTTTTGTCCCAAATATGTCGGGGTTATTGTCCCAATGCTCCTCGATATCCGAGCCAATGACCCCATGAGCTCCCCTCCCTCTGACATTTCGGGGGAGACTATCCTATCGGGTTACTCGAGTTTATCATCGCTACAACTATTCCAGTGCATCGATAAATCTCAATGCCAAGTGAAATTGTCCTCTGATGTGTCTCAAGATAAATTGAGTTGAATGGAGTAACTGGAATTATCGAGGGGTTTGAATGCAGAATGAGCCTCACCAGGAGGGGGGCGATATTTGAATAAACTTTTGGCGATTGTCTGATTGCAAATGAGGATTCAACTGACACACACCAGCCTTGTACCACATTTGGTAAGGACGGAAGTGTCACTGGAGTCTGGTTGAAGGTGCTTCCTGTTGGCGTGACGATGATACAACGATTGTCAGGACTACTGATCGCACTGTGACCTTGACCCCAGGAGAACGCGTCGCCGTGGCCGGAGGCGCTGTCACCTCGGCTTACGCAATCCGACTGTGAGCTCACTCCATAATTGCGGGGTGAGAAAATTCAGGTTAAAATTACGTGATCGATTGATAAATGAGATTTTGATGTTTCTGTTTTTTTCCAATTTTTCCCCCCAGATAATTAATCGAAGTTGTTCGATTATCCCGAGCCCATGTTCGACAAAACGCGACCGGTCGGTCTACTTTTTTTCTTGTTATTTCCAATTCTCTTCGCAAAATTGGTAAATTGGAATAATTATATTTTTGGTTTGTATTGGGTATTAATTACTATTGGAGGTCTTTTTCGGATATTTAAATTTTGGAATAATGCGAGAAATAAAATTATTACTATCGATAAATGAAATTAATTAATTTTTGCCAGGTAACCGTTACAAAATGTCTATCATACATGGAGAGAAAAGTTAACTAGAAATTACGGTTTCGTTTGATAATCGTGTAGTATTTTGGTTCGGGGAAAAATTCCCCGGCTTCTCAGAAAAATTTACCCCTGAGTAAAAATTGTCTAAACAAGGCGACAATTTTTGCTAAAAATAATAGAATTTTACTATGCGGTTGGGTAATATTTCTCGAACGTCACAAGCGGTACACGATTACCAAAATTACGGCTAATTTTTACTAAAAAAATTCTCCCCGTGTGCATTACTCTTAAATTCAATAAAAACATCATAAAAAATGGCAAATAATCTTCACAATTTTTACAAGTTCTAACAATTAAAAAAATTATTTTACGATATGATGATTATGGGAACAATTGTAAAGTGCAATAGCCACTTGATTTCTCCCGCGAAACGCTTAAATCGAGTAAAAAACGTCTCTCTAAAACGAGTGTAAAAAGCTAAAATAAAATTACAAAAAGAAGGGAAAAAATTGTCTAGACGTGGACTGGTTTTTACCATGAGTGAATCCCTGCTGAAGAACACATTTCCAGGAAACTAGGAAGAGCTGACCATGGAATGAAATTATCCGTCATCATTTCCACGTCCATTAAGGCTCTTTGTTCCTGAGTCACAGGACGAAAAGTCCCTTTGAGTTGGGGCGGAACTTGGGTTTTCGTTATTTGAGATGTCGAGGGGGAGAGATTGAGATCATGGGCTTGAGGATTTACCAGAGCGGGAGCAACGAGGGGAGAGAATATTCTGATTCTGCCCCTGCCGCCATTTCTCCTGGTGATGGCTTCGGGAAGGAGAATCTGATTTCGGGTAAGAGAACCCTATTTCACCAGAAAAAAAGGTTGGATCGAGCGCCAGACGACGAAAACGATTTACAGATAGTCGTCAGATTTTTTATATATTTTACAAAAACGACGATCCAATAAATTACGTCGATTGACATTAAAACAAATTTAAGATAAATAATTGTCAGGATTTGTTTGATTTTTAGTAACTTTTGGAGGAGTAAGTGGAAGTTTTAATTTTGTTGGGGCTTATTTTTTCGATTAACTTGAACCAACGATATCAAATAAATCGGAATATCTCAAAAAATGTTATCAAAATAATAAGCAAACTTCAATCTCATAATCTGCATTCACAACAGAGTAGGCAAAAAAATAATATTTATTCACGCAGAAAAAGCATGAGAAGGGAAGAATAGAGGGGTATACTTAACAAAACAATTTAAATGCATCGAGTGAGATGTTTCCAGACGGTTTCCCCCATTCACACCGATAATCCCGCTTCAAGACTCCAGAGAGGTATGAATGATAATAACTCCCCTCCTCACTCCTTAGATAAGACAATAACGATCCCCTGTCTGATAAATGAAAGCCCGCAAAAAGATATTTCAAACTTGCGGCATTGAAAAAATTCTTATTTCAACATTGAAGAAATCTAAATTGAGAGTTGAATTTTTTTTATTTCTCAGAGTATCAACTGGAGACTGTCAGCTGATGCAAGAGCAAATTGTTGGATCTAGAATAGACAATTTGGCAGATTGATAAAAAAAAAATTTAATTTTTAATTTTTGAAATAGTTTTTTATTGAATTGAATATTATTAAAATTTTATTCAGATTAAATTCTAGGCTGAGAAAAGAAGGCAACCAAATGCCGGAAATTTTCTCAGTAAAGCTGGCTTTAAATTCTTCCCAGAAGACCTTTTGACTGGTAAAATGACATTGAGTCCTTGGAGCGCGAAGAGAAATTTCATAGGAAAGAAATGTTAGCGAAAAACTAGATAACTTTTATTAATCAGTCAGCAAATTTTATTGAAGCGGTTCGATAACAGTCCCCGAACGGTAATTTCTCCTGAATTAATCCCCCCGTAGGTAATTGAAAATTTTGAAAATTTGAAATAGTAGACATTCCTAGTCCTAAAAATGGCCAGTATGCCCGAAAATATAATTTATTTTGTCCGCTTGTTAACCCACAAAAGCGACAATTCTATCGCCATCCTTAGACCTCACCAAGATCACCAATCTACCCGTGAAATTCCATTAATCCCGAGCTTGCAGATCACCAGTACACCAGTTACAGATGGTGCTTTCACCCATATAGAAAGTATCCAGAGGATTGTGATCTCGTTACAACGATACGATTGTACCAACAGCCGTCTGATTTCAGTCTCGCTGTCGTACGTAGGCAGGTACACGGCTCAACTCGGGTATAAATTCTTACGTTACGTATCCAACAATCGATTTCCATCTGCTGGAGACCCCGAGGGTTAAACAGATAAACGTATTCAATCTCATTTCAGTATTTATACTCTCCCATCGGTTCACAACGTTTTCATTAGATCCTTTATATCGATGCCACATGTAATTAATACCGAGTAAGGAAAATAGGAGTTACCAAGTAGGGATCAGCTGGAACTGTTGGATGTCAGGCTGACCTATCTTGCGCTCACCCAAGTAGCAGTGTCAATAGTCAGATGAATCAATGGGCAGAACAATGGGATAACGAACGATTGGAAAAGGGGTTAATCCACCCATTGGCGGCGGGGGACATGAGATGTGCACGTGCACTTTTCAATTTGTGAAAAATTTTTCAAAAGCCCTTCAAATTTTTTCGAAGAAAATCTTGGAATTTTTTTCGCGTAATAAATAATTGAATAAAGAGTATTTTCTGGGTATTTTCGTACTGAATTATCTGTTGAATTCCGGAGTATTCAATGAAATGGCAATCTGAGTTCACGAGGCAATAGAAATAACAGAATTTTTTTTTGATATTTTTAATTGGGAAAAAAATTAAATGGAAAAAATTTCAAATTTATTAGATAGTAAAGTCAACAGTAAATCCTGCACGGAGAGAAAAATTCCATAAAATTACGTGTCGGTTCCGTAATCTGCGCGTCAAAACAATATTCCGGAAAATTACGGAACAGTGCCGTACTTTTTTACAGAACAAGTCCAGGAAAAAGTACGAAAAGTTCTATAAAAAAGTACGTCACTGGTCCGTAATTTTTACGGAATATTGTTTTGACTCGCAGATTACGGCACTGGCACGTAATTTTTATTGAATTTTTCTGTCCGTGTGCTGACTTCCTTGGAAAAACCGGGAATTAACAGAATGTTGTGAAAAATAGTTTTAAATTGGTTGGAAATTTCAAAGACAATGCAGCTCGAAGAGTTAATTATGCAGAATGTTCGAATAGACTACGAGAGTTAACGAACGATTTAACTCTGAATTGAATTAACAGTCTCACCTGAAGAGAAATTGTTCCGTAAAAATATCTAATTTTTCGTGAACAACTTTTTAACTTATCAGTAAATTTATTCACCTCACTAAAAATTGTCTAGACGTGTGTATAAATTTCGTTGAACCTAGTGAATTTTATTACGCAGTTGGTAATTTCTCCCGAAGGTTGGAAATGCCGGGCGATTGCCAAACGAAATGGCAATTTTTAGTCAACGTTTTTTTCCATGCGGTACAAAAAATTCAAAATCAATTTTTCCAAAATTTTTCTCGCCGTCAGAAATCCATTTTAATGCGTCATTTTATTGAAGGCATTAAAACATCCTGAGGACCCTAGTTTTCACAGTGTGGGTGGTACCATTCATCTCTGAAATCTTCCCAGTTCTGTGAGTAAAAAGTAGGACACAAGATCCTTATAAGCGTCACGTTTATGGCAGTGAACTCTGTGGGTTTGTCTTCGGGAAAGTCAGTATTAAACATTAAATCGATTGGTTAGATCGCTTCGATTTCAGTTTATCGATCATTATCGCCACTGGACGGTTCTCTTCAAAGTCACCTTTCCAATTACCT
The DNA here is from genome assembly GCA_030522845.1 of Psyttalia concolor. NCBI lineage: Eukaryota > Metazoa > Arthropoda > Insecta > Hymenoptera > Braconidae > Psyttalia > Psyttalia concolor. The sequence continues at coordinate 5,940 of JAPYZM010004185.1, forward strand.
TCGACTGTAAAACCGGAATTCGGGGTAATTTACACAGGCCGCGCGCGGAGAGGGGACTACAATCGACGGTAATAACAACTTGTTCCGCCATTACCGGTAATTCACCAATTTTTTCTTTCTGTTTATCTCTATCTATTTAATTGTTCAATTAACATGCGGGAATTGGTTATGAGGAGTTAATAGAAATCCATGGTTTTTTGAAGTGGCTGATAAGCTGTTGGCCGATCTACGGTTTTTTTTCCACGAGGTAATGGCGTTTTTAGAAGCTCAACCCAACGAGGAAAAGATTATTAACCTCGACCTCATCCGGTAAAGCTGACGCGTAAATCGTTATTACCTGGGCATTACGCATTATAGGAGGCGGTTTGAGTCGTGCTCTAGGGTTTCTATTTTTTTTTAATCCCAGGGAAACGCCACAAGATACTTGCGCTGGATGATAAACACCGAGAGGAAAAAAAATTACTTTGGATATCAAAATTTATTTGTCGATCGAAATCATTGAGGTCCAATTATTTCGTCTCCCTATTTCCCCTAATTTTCCCCTAATTAATATGATACGGAGAGAAAAAATCAATAAAAATTACGTTTCAGTTCCGCAATCTGCGAGTCAAAACAATATATCGTAAAAATTATGGAACAGTGACGTGCTTTTTTTACAGAACTTTTCGTATTTTTTTCTGGATTTGTCCTGTAAAAAAGTACGGCACTGTTCTGTAATTTTTCCGGAATATTGTGTCGCCTGGCAGATTACGGAATTGACACGTAATTTTTATTGAATTTTTCTCTCCGTGTATAAATTCGAATCGGAAAAACAATTGTTTCATTTTTTTTAAATTGACGAAAGAATATTTTCGTCTAAGTAAATCTTCCTCGTCGAAAGTTGTTTTTTTCTGTGAGTGCATTGTGGGTTTTTGTGTATATATTTTCTATAGGAAATTGAGGTGATGAGAGGAGTCAACTTCTCCCCCCTCCCATAAACTCAAGAGAGGTCGGGATCCTTTGGGCACGGTAACTAACGGTTTTATGCTCCAACGATGGGTAAATCTTACCATAGATGGGTGAGAGGCTCATTCAACATGAAATTTAAATTTTAGAAATGTCATTAGAAAAAATTATAGTAAACATTCAAATTGTTGGTCATAAATTGACGGAATTTTCTAAACTCTATTCATTGTTATGAAATAATCAAGCTAAAAGAGCTACAAAATTCTTTGAAATCAGTATGCGCGACAGCTTATCATCCAAGTTAATGTTTCACAACAATAAATTCTCCCACCACTACTTTCCCTCTGCCATTAGAGGTTTATTATTTTTTTTAATGAGAAAACGCGGTCAAATCAGGAAAAATCATCCTTGGGTAGATAATTTTTCCAATAGATATTTTATTTCAATTTTTAACCATGTCAATGAACAGTTGACCCTCTACTCGTGGCAAAAAAATCAGAATTTCACGAGTTTTATTACCTCCAAAGATCCTAAGCGTTTGTTACGTTGGCAATTACCATATTGGCCATGCGAACATTTATGGGCCGCTAAACTGCCTCATGATTAAAGAAAAAAGAATGAAATCTAATGAAAAATCCAAAACTAAAGTATTTGCAAAAATTACATCCAATTTAAGACATGAAATAATTTTATAATTCAAAAAATGAATGGAATCAAAAAGATAACCAAGTGGAATTATTTTTAACGTAAAAAAAATTGGGCAGAAGTTGAAAGACCAATTCTACCAAATTTCGGCCATTTTTTTTCATCCATAATAATATATTGTGCAACTAGTGCGTAAAGTAGCACTTTTTCGTACGATTTGTGCATCGCTAGGCGATCACACGAGGCGAAAAAGGCGATACGCACGTGTTACACACCTAATTTTTTGCAATACCTGCCAAAATTCGCTTTGAGGGGAGCTTTGAGGGCAAAGTGGTTTTTTTGTGTGCGGAGTGCGGAAAACTCAAGATCGTGTGTAAAGTGAAATTCGAGTGCGTCAAGCGAAGCTTTACGCACGAGTTTCACGTTACGAACGATTTCTGACTTTTACGCACACTGTGCGGAAAAGTACCACTTTATGCACGAAAACCGGTACCGAAAAGTGAACTTTTTGGGCAGGTATTGCAAAAAAACTAATTCCACACGGAGAGAAAAATTCCATAAAAATTACGTGTCAGTTCCGTAATCTGCGAGCCAAAACAATATTCCGTAAAAATTACGGAACACTGGCGGACTTTTTAACAGAACAAGTCCAGGAAAAAGTACGAAAAGTTCTATAAAAAAGTACATCACTCTTCCGTAATTTTTACGGAATATTGTTTTGACTCGCAGATTACGGAACTGACACGTAATTTTTATTGAATTTTTCTCTCCGCGTACTTGATTATCTTTAACTTTCCTCAGTTTTTAAAAAATAAAATCGCTACAAACACTAACTCAAACGTTTTCAGTTCAATATCTTCAATTTTTTAATTTCTTAAATGTATATAAAATACAATTACAAAGTTTTCCATTAAAGTGATTCCAAAAGAAAAAAACAAAACTAGAAATCTATGAAATAAAAATTTTTCCTCATTTCAATCAGCACCTCTAGCGCCTGAATAATCGAAGAATGATGAGATAAACCCCCCGCGTTGTGCATTTGAATGGAAATAATCTGGGTTTAATGAGTACACCAAAGATATATCATCGAAGTGGTTCCGTAAACGTCATCATATCCCACCAATGCGGAACAATAACATTGGAAATGGTCTCTGAGTACCAGCGGAGGCCATCAAATCCCAATGAAATTCACGCGTCTACCGCTGTGTCCAATCATTCCTGATTTGAATCCTCCGCAGTACAACTATTTCCTCAAACTCCAAATGCATACAACAGATGAAAGTCCGGAGATGAGTGTCGACAATTTCCAGGTCGGGTGTTACACTATGTGGGCTCTCTCGTATACAATCTATAAAACCCAAGCGCAGTTTGTTTAATAGAGCCGCGCGAGACAGCCGTAGAAATAAAACGTACACCGATAATTCCTTTTCTGGGGTCGGCGACCAAACGCCGGAAGGCGATCCCCATAGTGCCATTACCGAATACTATGTCCGTTAGAAAGGACGTAAACTCAATTCGTCGCCTACCTTCACCATTCGTGTAATTAACCCATGTGCCTACATTGAAAAGAAGAAAAAAAAAATTCTCACCGCTCATCCCAACCAGTCACTCCCACTATCAGAATGATTCACTATTTATTTATCTTGGATTTTAGATTTTTAATGGACAACCTGAGTGATGTTATCACGCGGGTCAAAGACCGTTAGGCGAGGAGGTTGTAACCTCGGAGGATTATTTATTTAAGAAGCCCATTGGCTTTAAATCAGCCCCAGCAGGACATCATTCGTTATTGAAGCAAAGAAGAGTGGGGTAAAGTGGACTGTCTTCAATTGACAATAACTCGGAATCGGCAGAGTGAAATTCAATATTTTTTATTTCATATTGAAGCTCAAGGTTTCAGCTTCAATAGGAAATAAGAATTATTGAAATTCCATCGGCCAATCCCGAGCTATTGGCAATAGTAGACGTTACATTTCGCATTTCGAAATTTATGCTTTGATTTGGATTTTAGCGATAAAATTTCTATGAGCCGCGTTAAATTGATGTTCCACTGAGTTAAATGATTGAAAAGTGAATTAATTATTACCTTTCAGTTTCATGAGAATTCAAAGAACTTTAGCGTTCAAAAATTTAATTTTTTATCAAAAAATACGAGTTCCGAAAGTCTCAATTTGTCTTTAAATTCTCAAACTAAATTCGAGTTTGTTCATTTGCTCTTATTCTCCCCCTCCAAGGTTCTTATATTCCTCAGATTCAGTTCTGGTCTTGCGAAAAAATAAAAGAAAGGACTGGACAAAAATAGGACTCCCTCCCGCTCTCCCCCCGCAATTAAATTCTCAACTATAAACAATCATTCCTAATTCAATAACGAGAGAAAGAAAGAATCTCTAGACGGCGTGGATTAAGCCGTCAAGATCCTCAACCGATGCCCCACGTCACGCTATGCCCCTCTCCAGCCGCACCAAATTGATCTCCAATCGATGGAATGACTATTCACAGCTGTTTACTACCTCGCTACTACCTCGCTAAATAAATAAAAGCCACACACGTGCGCGAGTCTGGCCGGGGTATTGGACACCACGAATTACCTTCCTCCTTGACAAACCGGCAATTACCACTGTCGCACGCACACCCGCGTTATTCAAGCATATCTGTTGAACGGTGAAAAATTCCCCGCGGATATTCATCTGTAATAAATTCAGAGAGAGAGAGAGAGATAAGTGCGCGTGCACTGTACCTGAATGACTCGTGTGCTGGTGCAATGCTCACGTGGGGACGAGCGTTTTTTACTGACGAGGGAGACGATCAGAGAACAAAATGAGATGGATAATAAACATTGGTATGGTTAAGTCGTATAATTGACTCACCAATTAATTCATTGACAAACCGAAAAAAACTTCATTTTTTTCGTCATTGAAGATATTATTTTAATTTTGTGCTAAATAGTGCGATACAATTGAAAAATTCAAATCCTCAATTCAAGTCCTCATGCTAAAATTCAAGGAGACTAGTGCGCGTGTATTGTCCGGGAATGGCGAATTTTATTTTACGATGGAAACTGTCAGAAACAATAAAATTAGCTGAACAATAACTATGGGTCTTTTGATAAAAAAAAATTCAGTGCTGAAGATGCAATAAAATATTGGAATTTCTAAACCATAAAATCTGCTCATCGATTAATTCCCAGGTAGGAAAAGTCAACCCTGACGATTGGAATGAGGCTGAAACAAGATTTGAGATCAAGGCTGGATAACCCAACCTTGAATCAAGCTTCTTTTCATTGTTGAATCGTATATTGATTCAGGCATGGGGCGTCGATCTGTAATCAAGCCTTGATTTAAGGTTGGAACAACATTGGTGCGCAAGACTGGGATATCGGAGCCCCGGTAGGAATGGACGAGCGAAACAAGGTTCGATCAGGCTTGATCCAGGATTGACAAAGACTGGTCGAGCCTCGATCCAAGCTTGGGTGTAATGATTGGGTAAGGTTTGTAATCCGAATCTCATCTCAGAATGTGCGGCAATCCTTACTCCTGCTAGATCCATCCTCAAATCAATGACTGATCCAAATATGAGGAATAATGTTCGATCGAGCTCGTTCTATCATGTTTCTAATTTAATTTATTAAACGAGATGAAACAGATATCAGTTCATTTTTTTTAAACATCTCTCATAAACGTTAACATTCAATTTTAATTTCCTAATCAATACATGATTAATCAAGTTGAAATTATTTCACAAATTATGTTTCCAAGGCTCCAGCCTTGGAAACATAGTTATTTTTCAATGTTCGTTCAAGCTTGATTCAATCTTGGATATCAAGGCTCGACCAGTCGTCAATCCTGGATCAAGCCTGATCAAGCCTTGTTTCGATCGTTCATTCCTACCTGGGTTAGTTCAGAAACTAAGAAAAAGATGGTGCAAAGTCTACATCAATTGCCTCAAAATTTCCAGGTTGTGACAAGGGAATTCAAAATTTAATTTACAAAATCGAGTAAAATAAAATTATTGTAAAACTCAATTTTCCCGTTATCGAGGATATCATTTGAATTTCCCAAAGGATATTCCCATTAAAATAAATAAGGAAATACAAGCAAGCCCTGAAGTCAAAATTCGAAAAGTGCGCGTGAGTTGAACGTGACGAGTTTTTTATTTGGAGGAGGACAACGTTCACAGAAAATAAAAATAGATGGATAATGACAGTCTCTCGCCGAAGATCGCCAGCACCCGCCCCTCCCCCAGCTACTTTGTTATTCTCCAGGAGTCGTTTAGGTTTGCTTGGCATCTCCTTAGACTCCACCGTGTCTCGTTCTAGTTCTTCTGGTGATCATTCTTTTTCCTTTTTTTTTACCGAGCTCTGTCCCGTTCCCCCTCGCTGTTTTCACACACTCCCTGGTGCATATCCCGTGGAATCCATATGCGGTTTCTAAACTTGTCCCAGTTCCTTCCAGTGGCTGGATTCATGGTTCTCGTGGAGCTGAGTAATGAGATCCTGGGTCTCGATAACCAGGGAGACGCGCGTATCAATTTCAAGATAGCGGATTTACTTGCCGAGCGAGTGACAAGGACGTGGACGGGTTTAGGGAATTTTTTTTCTCCCGCAAATTGTGAAAGGGATAGTTTGTGGGTTAGAAAGGGACATTCTGATATTCAGTTGATGAATCAAATTTTAGGGGTGAGATATTCACATTATTTTCTCTGTCAATTAAATTTATTTGGCTGAAGAAAAAAATTATTTTCCACTGCAGATATTTTTTCGTTTTTTGGAAAAAATAGACAACTATTCTCCTCACATTTTCCCCAACTGCATGGAAAATTAAGAAAAACTAATGCTTAATTCTCAAGAAATTGAGACATGTCTCAATTAGATACTAAAAAAGCGTCAATTTGTGAATAAAATTGTTTTTTTTTGTTTATGAAAAAGGAGACAAAGTTTCTCTGAATATCGCGAGAATAAATGGGAGAAAAACCAACGGGGCCATAGATCGAGGAACGCCGACACCGGTGGACAAGGTACACTCGGCCGATAACATCCTGACTCTAATAGAAGAATACCGGCAGCTGGGGAGAGTCCAGGGTGGCGATCCTGGGTGGTCGCGCCCGTTGGAAAGATCTCTCGTGTGCTCGCGGCGAGTTTATTCATAACGTATCCAGAACTGTGCGGGAAATCATATGCCGGACGATCCATTATCTGGCTCTCTCGGTACATGCCCGGTGGAACATTCGCCGAGACATGGAGGAGGACGAATCCAAAAGGAATTACAAACTCGGATTTGAAGAAAATGTGAAAAATTAGGGGAGAGTGGGCAAAATACTACGTCTTCAATTGCCAATAACTCGGGATCGGCAGACTGAAATTGAATAATTTTTGTCTCATATTAAAGTTCGAACTTTCAGCTTCAATATGAAAAAAATCATTCAATTGTACTCGGCCGATCCAGAGTTATTAATAATTGAAATAATTCCATTTTCCTCCACTTTCGACTACACTGATAGGAATTAGTATATTTCGTAACAAGTGAAAAAAAATGGTTTTTGGCGAGTGGGAGGTTTATATCACGAGCCGAAGGCGAGTGATATAATCCCACGAGTCA
>JAPYZM010004186.1:0-15672 GCA_030522845.1 Psyttalia concolor
TAGAAATGACAGAGCTGGAGAAATTCGTGATTTTTTAAGTAAATACTTCTCTCAAGTAAATGAATATTTGGCAAAACTAAATTTTTCTCTCAGTGTAACGCACTTTTTCAATATACGCACACTCAACCATTTGAAAAAGTGAACTTTTAAAGTCAATATGCCAAAATTCTGCCCAAAGTAGGAAAACATCGGGGGATACCACGACTACTTTTCTCATTTTGAGGATTTTTTCATGTTTATTGCGTATTGAAAAAAGTATTACAGACGTATCCAAGTATATAAGTTTAGTCCATACTCAATATTATTTGTCATAATTATCTGATGGTTAAAATTCCAAGGAAAAAAAATGGAAAGTTTGATACTGATATCGAATTTTTGGGGCATGAGGACATTTTACCTAGAATGCTTTTTTTTAATTCATGTAATCCTAAAAAAAATTCCTTATGACATATATGCAGTTTACCTGCGAGTGGAAGATATTTATTTAATAGACCGGGACCTCACGTCTGCTCAACTTCATCCAATTTATTTCGTTTAACTATTCTGTTACTGAACGAAAACTTACCACCTGGTCAATTAGAATAATATATGGAAATTCCACGCCTACCTAACAAAAGCTTGAAGGGAGATTTCATCGGCGGCAAACAATTATGAAAGCATTCCCTATTCCTTTGATATCTGAAAAAGTGTTTTCCACAGTTTTTCGTGTAGCCATAATTTTGGAAGTTTAAAAATACTCGAACTCGGTTTTTTTTGTTCGATACTAGCTAGGGAGAGGGTCAAGGCTGCACGTGTCAGTATCGCACAAATACAAAGCTCCGTTGATACAGATACACATAACGCTTGCAAAGATTAGTTCTCCTTTTTTCTTTTTGACAAAAGAGCTACTAGGATAGTGTTACAGTCAGAAATATTGATGATAACTGTCGTATACTCACACTTCTATGGCTTTGTTCCAGTTGATCACGTAGCCAGATAAAACGAAGGTCTCGATGTGTAGTACATGGATGTTGCCCCTTTCCGTGCCAACGTACAGCCATTTACTTTGAAGGGGCAGGTGCATCGAGGTTATCCTGAAATGCCAAAAGAGAGGAAAATATAGAAATCGAAATAGAGTTAATGTCGGAGAAAAACCACGGAAAAAATGTACTGCCGATGTTTTTCTAGTCATCAAGGAGGAAATTAAATGAGGGCAAAGTGAAAGAAATATACGATAAAAGATGAGGCATCAGATAATTTAATGTCCAGGGAATGAGGTGCAGGAAATGCGTGAAAATATTTCCTAGACATAATTTTACAAATATCTGCGGAAGGATGAACAATAATAGGATTCGTGAAAAAAATTCACCTGAACACACTCTTTCTGGGAGCATTTATGCTGATGCATTAGTAAAATTCAAATATGAGTAATTGCTATCGATATACTCGTACTGCAGAATAGCGGTGATATACTTCAAGATTAATGTCTGAGAAACGTGTCTCATTAAATTTCCCATTACGCACGTAGGAAATGCCAATGTTCACGAAACGGGCCAGGACTGGCGCGAGACTGGGCTCGCCAGGTATACCAAGTTTGGTCCGAGGGACGGCCGAAGCTAAAAAAGCATGGCTTACCAGGCTTGGGTCACCAAGCTTGGTCCAAAAGACGGCCAGTCTGGTAAAGAGCACGGTTAGCCGGGCTTGTATCACAAGGCTTGGTCCTTATCACGGCCAAGTTTCCGAAGAACATGGCTGACCAGGCTTGAATTATCAATCTTGGCCCGAAGTTCGGCCAAGCTGCTAAAAAGCATGGGTAGCCAGACCTCGGCTGACGGGACCTCACCAGTTCAGGGCTAGAGGCAATTGCCAATTGCAATTTAGGGATAGAAGATTAAAATAATAGGGATGCCTGGCCCCATGTTATCATCCCAGGCTTGAACCAGGCCTGGCGCAGTCTTGGCGTGGCAACGGGCCCCGAACCACGGCAGCCCGGTCGCCGAGCTTGGTCCAAGCTCGGCCCAATCGTTTTTTCCTACCTGGGTACAAACCTCCGATGCAATGATTTCTCGAATGATTTGGAAAAAAATCACGGGAATTTAAAGGAAATTGCGAAGTGCCAGAACACGGCACAGACTCTACAGTGATAGCTATTTAAAAGGAGGAATGGAATCCTTGTCTGAAATACCTACATAAGATTCCGACAATTTGGACATTCCCTCGACTTTATTCTTTCATTTCTCTGCCTTTCTCATAACTATGAAAGAAGAATATAAACTTTCTGTTCATTATAAAAACCTGGGTTATTCTTATGAGAGAAAAGAACGTTTCTGGAGGGCATTCCGAAATTGACATTGAGTTGTAAAATTTCAGAGTGAGAGAAGAAAATCATTTGTTGATCGAATGACTTGATTTAAGGCCCGGGGGGTACTCTCAGCCAAAAGTTATTTCGATTGTTTTGGTTTTGATTGTTTATCTACAAAGACGTGCATTTGGAAACTCATTTTTCGTGATAAATAGATTCCCAACACTTATAAATAAAAATTGGAAAAAAAACTAAAGAAAAGTATAAACATTTGCAAAGAGTTTTTGAGAAATATTGTGAAATGAGTGACTAGAGGATAAACTAACAAATGTTAAATAACTGGCAGGAACAATTGAGAAAAGGATCTACGCGAAGTGATCGAGGATTAGCATCGCAATTTTTCATCAAGTTTTTTGACGCGGAGGCTCCTTATTCCGGTACATACGCAGAATTGGAATATTTCGAATTTCAACCTTACCATTGGACGCTACTTGCTGTGATAATTACTCATTGTTTATGTCATCTTCTACTCACATAATTCTCAAAAAAACCCTTTAAAAATATTCCTAATTTTATCTAATTTCTTTCAAACATATATTTCTAACTCATGGGGATCTACTTATTACAAACAATAAGTTTCCAAGTACATTGTCAACAAAAAATTGAAAACAAAAACAATCTAGATATCTTTCGACGTGGGTACATCCGGGTCTTAATTCAAGAATTACAAGAACTTCTGGGATTATCCTTGGATGATGAATTTGGATTTATCCAAGAAAATTTATCCTGATTGTTTTAATAAATATCGTTAAGGTCTGCGAAATTTCCATTTCATACTGTGACGTTTCGAAGTTAGACCGTCCTCAGCATTAATCCTGGATGATCTAACTATATGAATAGTGCCTTTCACTATTCACATATGGGAAGATTTTTCCTCATCTATTTCGTAGGGCCGTGACACAATGAATACCAGCTAACCGTCGCGTGGGTTTCACTCACGTTGGGGATGTTATGTGGAAGGTTTGGGTACGGATTCTTTGATAAACACTCGCGTATCCAGTAGATAACAGCTATTTTATTCGCTACCAACTAATATCTAAGATACACGGCACGGTTACTGACGGGTTCGGTACGCGTTATTAATATCTGAAGAGCTAAGATGACCGGTTAGCTCTCCTCCCAATCGTACGCTGCCTCTCGAAGACTCGACAAGACTTTTCAAGCCTTATTCCGCTGATCTAAGCTGTCCCACGGTTTTGCCGCACTAATATTGACTCTTGTCTTCATTGACGGAGACTCACACATTCAAGCAATCCACTCATGTGGACTGGAATCTGCAAAAACTATGAGACTGCTTATTCCGATATCCATAGGATACTGTGTGACTCCTGGCCCAGGCATACAAATGAAATTGTATGTCCGCTGACCAAGGTATCCAACAATACCGAGGGACTGCTGATCAATCTCCATATGATACCCTGGGACTGCTGACCAATGTCTGAATGACCGGAAAGAGGATTTAAATCTCTAACTCACGTCATCCACCATTGTTCTTATTATGTTCTAGTATATTACGCTTCAAGGGCGTGCATTTCGTTTTTCACGCGTGTGAGGTTTACATACCGAGCCAAAGGCGAGGTTTGTAATCATACGCGTGAAACATGAAATTTATGACCGAGTGGCGTACATTATTTTACATTTCAGTGTGCAGTAACCGGCCTATGCCACGCGAGCAGCGGAGCTGCCCGTGTGTAATCGGCCAGTTGCTGCACGCTGAAGTGTAATAGTATATTTCAGCACGTGTGGGGCAATTTCGTTTTCAACGTGTGTGGAGTTTGCAGCACGAGCCGTTCCCAACAAGTCCTGAACATAATTTTATGCCACGCAGCCTGGAACCGGCTGAATTAGGCACAAGGCGGGAAGCGCCGCGTGCGTAATCAGCCGGTTTCAGGCAGGAGTGGCATAAATATTAATTCATAATCGACGTATTGGTCGATCCCAATACCTCACAATACCAATAATTATACTGCAGTAAGATTATTTCTTGCACGTGTTTATATATAGTGCTGAAATACACGTGAATTAAAATGATAATTATTCGTTGAAGCAATTAACATTGGCTGAGGACCAACGGTCACAATTCCGAATTATCAAACAATAATAATTGAATCAATAAAATAAAAACGAAAGGGAATTACTTTTCGAGAAGGAGAGAATGAAAACATTCCGATTATAACACGAGGAAATAAATCGGTGATAAAAAACGTTTTACCGTTTGCATTTGCAAGGATATGTCGGTTTTTAAAAACAATTGTTTTTTATTCAGATAAGATCTGAGAACTGAAACGAATGTCATCATTGGCTTTGCGTATGCAGATACTTATGGTTATCTGTGATAACAGAAGATAGCAATAAAAGAAAACGATCCATGGATTTTTTAGTAGTACCTTCAGTAATTTTTGTAGGGTATTTCGAGAATAAACTGAAAAAGAGGACTTCTGCCTGCAACGAGAACGGGATTTGCAATGTGAGGATGTGAGTTGAAGCCTTGTCTTGAAGCATTATCTTTTAAATATTTCTCGCCGCCGTTAATCACCTCAGATTTCTTCATTTCCCTGTCCCGCCCATCGTCCTAAGGCGACACAAATGCAGAGACAATCAAAACAAAAATGCAAAGGCCATCGCGCAAACAATTCCGTAAGGGCATAAGGCGTAAGCGTACAAAAATAACCAATCACAGTTGATGGTAATCAGTTGAATCCTTACGTTTACATCTTATCAACGAAAATTCAGTATTACGGAAATTTGTGTGGGAAAGCTTTAACGGAACTCAGAGCTGAACTATCCGGGGATAATCCGAATATCCCCTGAATGGCTCCCTGAAGAATTGCCGTCCATATAAAATGGACGGACGAGCAGCCCAAGGAAAGATGGAAACGGTTTCCGATGTTAAGGTATTTCTTTCCGCACTCTATCTTACGGTGAATGACAAGAATTAAAAGGCACCGAAAAAGAGGGTTGGGAGGGTTGAAGGGAGATCCCGCATAGAAAAATTTATACGCCCAAAATTGTAAGTAAAATATAGTACTTTTGTTGCAATTATATTTCAAATATGTATTTTCCCCTTAAATATCAGATATATCCAAAATATAAAGGAGAGCGACGCAAAACGATAATGAGAAGGTGGAATTTGTCGATATTTTGTTTATTCCGGAGCTATTTTTGCAAATCTGAAAATGTTATCTATTCTATCTAAATCTCATTCTGTAATCAAGAGATATTGGCAATTAATCACGGTCTGTTTTGCCCCCCTCTCCGTTATCTCCGATATTGCATTTGGTGCGGATTTTGTCCTACCATAAATTAAAAAAAAAAAAGGAACGCATGCCCACTACCTAATTTGAAACTGTGGAATGAAACGGTCTGTTGTTGAACTGTTCAACTGTGAAATATATACGATATATATGCGGATATAAATGACATATATAGGGGAGTTCCGGGCAAAACGGAACACTCAAAAATTTGAAAAAATCCCAAAATTGCTTCAGATGCATAGCAAGGGCGTGATTTTTTCCGAAAATTATGTATATCTGTATGTGTATCTCCATTACCGCGCCGTATTGAAAAGAACATTTTAGTTTTCATTTTTTATATTCTCTTAGTCTTCTAGCTGACAAGCTGCCTGGCATGGAGGAGATCGTAAAAAACGAGAAAAAATTTGAAAAGAATGAAAAAATTTGGGTGTTCCGTTTTGCCCGGGTCTCCCCTATATATTTTTTTTCCATGAGCAGAAAATAGAGGATAAATTCGTCCGGGTAGCTCTTGGTGACCGCTCATAATTGCGCAGTAAGATTTAACTATTAATTAAAGTTACTGCAAATTCATCCATTGGATCGAGAGGCTTCGCTCCAAGAGTCATCTGGTGTCTTACTGTTAATAATTCTCGCTGATTAGAGCATCGATAAGGAGCGAACACTCTGACGGCAATTCATTATTACTGAAGGCAGCACCTAATTTATCGGACCTTTTCTTCTTTCCCAGTAATAATATTTCCCTCTTATTAATCACGTTCTGTGATTAATTTTCGAAAAATTACATTCTAATTTTTTTTTTTTATTTACCTCCTTCTTTTTCCTCATAATGAGCCCACAACCTATTTTGTATCCCTAATTATTCATCTTAAAAAATCATAACTGTAGTATCAATAACGTCGGAAAAGTATTCTTAAACATGCAATCAGTCTTTCTCATGTGTTATTGTTCAAAAATCATATCGAAAGGCATCCACAGAAAAAAAAATATTACTCTGCCCATCGAATATTCTTCACACTGATTAAAAGCTTAATTTTGCATGAAATGTCTGTTTTTTGGTTGTCTGAAGGGTGCTTGTTCTACAGAATCCGATTTTTTTTCCAAGTGAAGTGCATACCTTGTAATTTATCATGATGAATACCTTCTAATCTAGAGAGTCATTAATACGAAATTGGCTTCGGCATGATCGTGACTTTGTTTGGATTCCCTCACTCCCACTAGTATCCCAGCCATATCAAACCAATTAATATGGAAATTCTCAAAGGCAATAAGTGGCAAAAATATTTCTAAAAAGTCAACAGGACCCGAAATTGCCCCACCACTGCCCCTTTTCCAACACGACTAAAGGCAGTTTGAACGGTATACTTCAAACCGAGGAGAAATCAATGCAGATGGACTGTTCCACGTATGACTAAAACATTGTTGAACTCCAGTTCAAAAGCTACAGTTAACTTCACCCACTAGATAGCGAGCAAAAGCCCGTTGACGCGCATAAATACATATGTATTTCCCGCCGTGCTAACCGAAAAAAAAACAGCTGGATAAATAGGAAGGGTTTAAAGGGGTGGAGAAAATGTAAATTACATGCTTTACATGGAAAAATTAAAGAGACAAACATTAATTAGTTTCAGTTTACTTTGAAAGAGGGCAGAATGGACTTTTTTCCATCAAGAGATGGATGGGATTCAAGTAGAAGAGAGAAAAGTTTTGACAATGAGTGGGAGCGAGGAGAGGGGATGAGGAGGCAATGTTAGTGGAAAGTTGACTGGAGACAGCTCATTGTAACTCGTGTGTTAACAACGCCCGATTGGATGTTGCTTCGAGTAGATAAGGCCTTAAAAACTGTTGGGTAGTGGTTACGGTGGCAATTGGTCAGCCCTAAACACATAATGCTGACCGAGCTACACGCTTCAAATTGAAAATGGTTTTTAAAAAGGAAAAAGTAAATATTCTAAAATAAAAGGTACCTTAGTACGATAAAATCAGATATTTATCAATTTTATATAGAAATGGTGGAATTTAATCAGTGAATAAAAAATATTTGGTTACTCAAGGCTGATACAATTAGAATAGTAATTTGTCCTTTCTTTCTTACTATGAAAATTTATTCAGTATGAGTTAATTCATCGTTCAATAGCATAATTTTTTAAATAAACGAAAATCGTGGATAAAAAAATATGAACGGTGGGACTTAAATGTGAAATGTCCATGGGCAGGATAACTCTCGTATGTAACAAAGACAAAGAGTCAGTAGAGTTGAAAGATTATACAGAGCGATACAGAAAATAATTGACGTTTCCAGTATTGGAAATATTCGTTAGAGTTTTTGCCATTTAGATTTTATCATTTTAAGATTGATCTCGGTAGAACAACAGTAAAATGGCTGCATAAAAAAACAAGCGATGATTGGATTTTCGATAAAGAAGTATAGTTATTATTGCTATCAAATTACCCCTATGGTTCCAGATGGATCGTCTCTCTCAAATTTTTATTTTACTACATACTTGTACTTTTTTCCGTTGAATTGAACTGATGGTTTTCGATTAAAGTGTCATTGGTCAGTCGTTATGAAAAATTTCCTATTTATTTCTGTGCATTATTCTGTATTGATCTCCTCCTATAAGCCTAAACTTATTCAATTCGATTTGCAATTGAAAATCGAGTTGTAATTCAATTTGGAGTACATCAAGTTGTTTGACCCTGTGTAACAAAATATGATCCCAGTATAAGCTCATATGGCGACATACGGCCCCCAGATAATAGGCAATAGTCAGAATAAAACCCGGACTTAACCCGGGATTAGACCATAATTAACTGGAGATCTCGTCAGGACTGGGAATAAATGTAAGTAAAACGGGTACAAAACGGGTAAACGGGTTACATAATAATAAATAAATATAATAGTTTACTAGAAACTGATTCCTTAAAAAACTCAGATTATTATTATGCAATCTGATAGTCATGCTATTGTGAAGAGCTTTCATCAAAATTAACGTTTTGAGCAATTGTTTCATTCAAATAACTATCAGATTTCCCAATTGGTGACGAAACAGATGAAAAGAAGAAATTAGAAAATAGACATTATAACACCTCGTACCGTTTCAAATATTTCTTCAGGTAAATAGTATATTTTCAACATGAGAATTGTAAGATATCGACATAAAAGAAGTTGAACCTTAGCTACGACAAGTTAATTTAACCCCTTTGACACATTTTGTACATGTTAATAAACGGAACTACTTATTCTGCACTTTTTCTCCTAAAAATGAGGTCTTTAATTGGAATTTACTAGATATTCAGATAAAATAAATGTATGGTGAAGCGCCTCTCTTAAAACTATCAAAGTATGAAACTGCACGAGGCCTTAATATTACACGGAGTTTGCGATGGGCACGGCGGTATCAACCCCCAAAAAGCCAAAATTCGTCCTGTAGGTTAATTACCGAATAGAGTCCGGCCGAGTTTTATTGATTTTAATTATTAACGTTATCAACTGTCATACTATCAAGGTCGAATTACAAAATTTGTACAGAGACTTATAGTTTTTTATTATTCAATATATGACCGATGAGCAATGAATGCTTCAATTTTCATCATATTCTCATAGATTCAAAAGGCTATCGAAACGAATTTTGGCAGTCATGATTCAGTAGATTTCAATAACAATATTGTTACTGATCGTTAGGCAACCCAAATTTTACAAAAACTCCATATTCTAGCTCTTTCTCTGGACTAGAACGTCCCTGCACTCAAGAAAATATTGAAATTAAGAAATAAAAAATATAGTGCGTCATATTTTTACTAAAATTGAAAAAAATATATAAAGGTTTCTTCAATTCGACGTGTCGAGTTATCTCAATATATAAATAATGTTGCTACTGAATAAAAACACTGTGGACAAAAATTGTGTTTCCTCAGCGGATATCCAAGTTAAGCAGTGTTGAGCTGGGTTAATACTTCGATGGGCGACCGGTTAGAAACATCTCCCTCGCACAAAAAGTACGAACGGTAGGCACGGCATAGAGACTGATTTTTTTCCCTAGTCCTATGACAGGTGAATACACTAGGGCCCTGCACAATCGGCCGGCTGTGCGACTGGGGTTTTACGGGGGTTCCCGTGTAGCCCTGGCTCGAATGGGCCACACCTAAGTGTAAGACGACTATGATACCGCAGATGATAGGGAGAGGGAAAGAAGGGAGAGCTGCCTAAGAGAGAAAAGAGGTTTCAAATCAACAATACATCAATAATACATAATGAAGTAATAACTATTAATATTATCATGAAATGTACGCTTCAAGTAGAAATTTCCTCAATTATTTGGATGTAAAGAAAAATATGAAAAACCGCTCTAACGATATCACTCAAAATCTCCCTAGTATAAAGTTATTCGAGTATATGTCTTCAAAGGGAGAATAATTTAGTTTGATATACATATATCAAGTTTATGCAGTAGAAAAATTCTCATACAGGGGATTTGAAAGCATATTGATAATTTATTAGGGAACATACTATATCTGATACGACAATAAGGGCCCACTTTTTGGGGCTTTTATCGATGACATTGATAGTATACTTTCAATCGGACCAAGGACACGTTTGATGGTATTTCATGCATACTATTCTAAAGTTCTATTTTTAAAAGAGAAGAGGCAAAACAGACCGTAAATAATGGTCAATATCTTATGAATATGTAATGGAATGTCGATCAGAAATCATCATTTGGAATCAGCTATCATCTTCAAACTTACAAAAATTGTTTACAAACGAGTGTTGAGTCATTGGCAATTGCATTTACATTCCTTGCCCCTATCGGCCGTTCTGAACTGATCAAATGAATATAGTGCTCATTTTCATTCTTGGTTCTCAATGAAAATAATTTAATATTTTTTGATCTGTGAAGATTCAGCGAACATAAATAAACCGAATGGAAAATTCATCAGAGGCCTCCAATAAAACCATACAGTCTCATAATTGATTGTCTGTTGCATTTATTTACTATCCTGAAAAGAATTTCAGAGGTTTTTCTTTCGAATTATCGAACAGCACTCAAATATAATCGAAGTCTATTCACTACCTAAAACTAGTATTAGAAGATTAAATAGTAAGTAATTGGGTATTATGCGCGGTACTATTAAAGTTGTCGGTTCCAAATTACATATATTTTCCCAATCCCAGCGGCTTTACGGACGTTCAGCCCACAGAATTCAGAGAATCGCCTTCTCATAGTTTCATCATAAACGGGGTCTTAGCATTTCCATTTAATCAATTATATTTCCATCAATTTTGCTTTTTTTACTTAAGAGCAGGTGTAATTAAAATTAATGTACTATCTTTCCAGCAGAATCTTTCATCTCTCCCAGTGCTTTCTCCTCCAGAGTATTTAGATTCGCAGCGGCGAGTTATCTACAAATCAGATGGCACCCCTCAGAACTTCAGGTTGATCTGACCAAGGTTCAACACAGTTACCCACGTTACACTCGCTTGCACTCTCAACGACCAGCTACCACATCGGACAATACAAGTTACCGACTCAGTTTCCTAAAAATATCGGCGCCTGTAGGAGAACTCCTCTCCTGTCTCTTAATCTGGATAGTGAACTTCTTGTCATGTTCTGGCTGAATCTGAATAATACCGGACGTCAAAGGCGTCGCGTCAAGTCCCAAAGTAATTCTTGATATTACTCGGCTCACAAAAATCCGAACCTTACTTCCTTCGGTTAAATCGGAATCTTGAAGCGGATCGTCTTAAAATGAGGTCCCTCCCTCGTTCTAAAACTATTTTCTAACTCAGGCATCAAGATGCATAGTCAGAAAATACTTTGGTAAAAGTCTGGTGTAACTACACCCAAACCAATTCAATAAGAATTGATGGAAATGTTGGTTTCTGTCCCCGGAGTGTGAATCTGAGAACCACTTTTCGGGGAAGCGATTACACGAGAATCAAAACACAAGGTGTCAGAGGCTGTCACCTTGATTTACGGACACGATTACCTGGATTTTGCCTGTTTGTAGTACAGATGCGTGTGGAACGAGCAATAGACTATCGGAATTCGGAGGATCAGTGATTTGTGCGAAGATCAGTGCACATAAAATTTACTTTTACTTGGTTTTTTAGGATAAGTTATTTGAGTGCTCATGATGAGAACCCAGTGTCACCCCCTCGCCAGAATGATTCTTCAGTCTCTCTGGCAGTCTGATCCATTCGTGAACAACAGTTGGAAACTAGGTATGGCGAATGCGTTCCACATTTTTTTAAGGTAGGACAGTGGAATTAATGGGTGGAAAGTATTATGATAGATTGGAATTCCTTCTCAATATATTTAATCTACAAATGACTGGGGAAAACATTCAGATATTTTCAGACCGGGAATTGAATCCGGGACCTTCCGATTACCAATCGGGCGCTCTTGCCATCTGAGCTATCCGAACATATACTGATTTTCATTTAAATTATGAAAGTTTTGATCTGCATTTAAGGACCGGGTATAATAATTCGTAACTTCCCTCCAGATCGCCGTGACTAATAACAAGAAAAGTTATTATTAAATCATAAGCAAACATAATTTCGGACTTCCATGCAGGATTTCTACAGGTTGAAAAGTAGGTTTGCTAACGATTTAATTAATATTCCAGGTATAATAAGGATCGGTGATTTCGAAGTGACAAATTATTACATCCGGCCCTTATGCCCCGGCCCTTAAGACCCGGTGTGAAAACTCATTTTTTGTCATAAATAGATAGCCGAAAATTATAAATATATATTTTTAAAAAACTAACGAAAATGGGGAACATGGTCAAATAGCTTCTTTGAGCGATATGGAGAAATAAGTGAGTAGAGGGTGAAATAAAATGGGTAATTACCATGGCAAATAGGATCTAATTGACGTCAACATGAGGTTAAGGAGGCTGAAATGCAAAATCTTCCAATTCCTCGCATATAAGGCATTGTTTTAAAGAATGTGCTCTGAGCACACTAAAAAAAAATTTTCTACATATTTTAAGTTGTCTTTAATGCCGGAATAGAGAGCACACGCGACAAGAAACTTAATGCGAAATTGCGATGCTTATACTGAAGTCAGCATAACTTTTAACATGAAATGCTACCCCCACCACCTCTATTTTGTGTATTGTCCCATGACCCCCACTCCTTGGTTTGATGTTAAAAGATATGCTGACTGTACCATATCATCTGTCACTTCATGTGGTCGGTATTCTCAATTGTTCCTCCGAGTTATTTCACATTTTTTTTATTTTACCCTTTACTCACTTATTTCGCAATCTATCTCAAAAACGCTCTTTGAAAATGGTCCTAATTTTCTCTAGTTTTATATTTCAAATAGGTATTTTTAATCATTGGAGATCTATCATTTTAAAAGGGAGATGAATATTTATCGAATCGAATCGAAACTCTCGCTAGTTTCCTCCCATTTCAAAAGGGAGATGAACATTTATCGAATCGAATCAAAACTCTCGATAGTTGAAGCCCAAAATCTGTCACACTCTATCCTCACTCTCAATTGGTCACGACTTATACTCATTTCTATTTATACTTCTTTAAAACATCTTTCATTGGCGCACAGATACAGTAGCGCGCCTTCGGTCTCGTTTATTATAATAAAAACTGAGTTTCCAAATGGATGCCTTTGTGGATAAACAATTTAAAACAAAAAAATCTAGATACAGTTCGGTTGGGGACACATCCAGGCCTTAATTATTATTTCCATTTATTTTTACCGACAGAAGGGTCGATGGTGTTGGACATCGTTGATTATTTTTGCCATCATTCCTTGTTTGTGTCTGTGTCAACATGTGCTGTCTTTGGGACCAAATACCACCACCTCCACGCTATTGGTCCCAGGTCATGCAAAGAGTGGTGAGGTAAATGAGGTTCTAGAACCCACAACAACCAACATAGCCGGCTGTCCACACATGGGAGTCTGGGCATCATAATGGGTGTCACAGAGACATAATATCACACAGAGTTTCAATGAACTTTCGTAGCAGGCCTATACTAAACATTTACCGATACTTTGCAGGCCTAGGTTCAAAACTTACTATTTTTTCCAGGAAGGAAATGAAGACACATTCCCCTATGCTTACGTAGCCCTTCGACTTTTTGACTTGAGCATTCGCAGTCTTCTTTTTCATAAATTCTGTTATACGGATTGGAATGTCTTGCGACTGGAGATTGGCCGCGTTTAGTAAACTCGAGATCTCCTAGGGCCTTCTTCTCTAGTCTGGTTATCGCGGTGACTATGCGTCGTCCCGTCATCTCATGTAACCACTAATTAAACCAACAAGATCACTGGGGGGTACCAGTCGTCTCACATGGGAAG
Organism: Psyttalia concolor; assembly: GCA_030522845.1. Taxonomy (NCBI): domain Eukaryota; kingdom Metazoa; phylum Arthropoda; class Insecta; order Hymenoptera; family Braconidae; genus Psyttalia; species Psyttalia concolor. Next base: position 13,929 of record JAPYZM010004186.1, read on the forward strand.
CTATTCTCTATTCAGTGAGCTCAATTGCGTATACGTCATCATCCTCGTATACAACTCATGCATTTGGATATGAATGGCTTAGGCGACGTCGTATACGCATTGGGACTCACCGACTCGAGAATAGGCAATTGGTCCTGTAGTCTAAGTTGCCCAGAAGGACTCCCTCTTTCTTCAATCCTTTTTGGTTTCCCGCTGAACCTCAAGAGAGAGACAAACCCCGCGGGTCCCTATTGTCGGCCCGTTTCCCCCTAAACTCCGCTAAGTGAATTTTAAACTGTAGGGGACTCTTGATACGCCAATCTATATAAATTTATTTGTCTAATCAGAGGGCGGTATGATTTGTAATTGACGAGCTTGAATGTGTTTATTTCAGCAGTTTATTAGTATTTCCAACTTCATGTTGAGTGCGCTGTACTCCATTTTCTTTAAACTATTCTGTTTGGTTTCAATATATTGATTTTTTTAATATATAAGTTTTAGTTTACATCGAGAGAATATTGAGGTGGATTCATGTTTGAGGGGATACTGTGGTCAACTTGAAGAGTATTTGATTGAGGCAAATAGATACCCATCGACTTTTGATACTGGAAAGTACGTAAAAAGGTAAGGAAAATTTCAGACTGAATCCACCTAAATCCAAGTAAAATGTAATTACCGCTTTCGATTAGGTGAATTAGATAGTCGGAAAGTCAATATATTTTGGTTTCCTCATTCTTCTAGTTTTTATATACTAGGTAAAAATTATAATTTTGAGAAGTAGTTGAACGTCAAAGTAGTGCACAAGTGTTTTCAGACAGATAATTTTATATTTCGTTATACGTCATGAAAGAAATAAAAATACATAAGTCAATCGAATATAATTGATTTTCCTATGATTCAATTAAGAATCAAGAATGATAACTATGATTTTATGGAATGTAACAAACATTTCCCAAACAAGATGCAAATAGGATGAAAATCATCATCATCCATTAAAAACTTATCAATTTCACCATGGAGCCCTTAAATTCTGTTCATTGTTACATATGTTTAAATAAGCATTTGGATGAGTTTGCTTAAGCTGACGGGGCACGTGTTAAATTTGTTGTTTGTTGAATTAACGTGTGTTGAGCTGATGTGTTGAAATAGTTTAGTGAAATATAGATATATAAGGCGCCTATCACAGTTCTTCAGGTCTTTCATTGATCTATGAATTTTTTCATCTCTACTCGGCTTCTTCTGCCTCCTCTCCATGTCTCTTTCTATCTCTCTCCAATCTCATCAAATCGAGTGTAAAAGTTAAAATTTCTATTTAAAGAAATTTCCACCCACTATAAAAAAATTTTGTTACCGTCAATGTTCCTGCTAGTGCCACTGTCCCCGTATCTGCCATCTAATATCACGGAGGAATTGATGAAAAAGTATAAGCAAATAGTCTAAGCGCCAACAGTACTTTATATACAGCAATTCAGAGAAAAAATAATCGTAATCGGATAATCCGAAATATTTTTAAATAAATGATAAAGTATCTGCGGTGCACCGGCGTCGTGGCACTCACTAGAACAGCCCCCTATGCGCCATGCTCCGGTTTCTGCCACACGTATTTGACAGCAATATAACCTAGCACAATTTTCTACAGTACTTCCCTCGTGGAAATACGCCGACAGATTCTGTCAAAGTTTAACAGAAAATGTCAAATTCTGACAATTCTTCGGAATTTTGTCATAAAATGACAGAATGTGACATAAAATGACAAATTCTGTCA
>JAPYZM010004188.1:0-10620 GCA_030522845.1 Psyttalia concolor
ATAAAGCTCACTTGGAAATGACAGAGCTGGAGAAATTCGTGATTTTTTAAGTAAATACTTCTCTCAAGTAAATAAATATTTGGCAAAACTAAATTTTTCTCTCAGTGTATACAGAAAATTGGTCTCAAGTGTCACGCACTCTGCATAGGATATCACAAAATTGACATGTTGAAAGAAACCAAAATCCAAATAAAGTGCAGATTACATGAATCTATGACGAGAACTTCTTCTCTAGTCTCGAAAATACCGGAAAGTTCGCTCGGGAGAAGAGAATGTTGAAAAAGTTTGTAGAAAAACCTTGTAGAAAAAGTTTTTTTTATCAATACGACAATTGGATAATTGATAAGCAGATTTCACGATATTGAAAATTGACAAGAGAATATTTTCTAGCATCAAGTATATTTTCTTTGTCAAAGGAACATTTTTCCTCAGTGTAATGAATTATTTATATCCGGTAATAGAAACAAACTAAAGAGTGAAAAAATGTATATTAGAGTAATTCTAATTATTACGTATTCCTTCAGGATTCATTTTTATACTACACGGAGAGAAAAATTTCAGGAGAAATTAACGTTTCTTTTAGCCGTTCGGGGAAAATCGCCAGACCACTTGAGGAAAATGTATTGACTGCTTATCAAGAGTTATCGAGGGGCATGATAAAAATTATTCAACTCGCCGGGGAAATTCGTTGACTCCTTAACCCGTCACTGGTCGCGCCAACTTTCCGGTAATGCTTACGCGCGCGATGAGAGAAACTCTCACGGCTACGCGCGCATTTTAAATTTGGAATTAATAATATTTATATATTATTTACATTGTGTATACAAAAATTGCGAACAGATTTCCGCTTTTCCCCACCCCACCGGCCCACCTCCGTTCAGCTCTTCGGCCTTTGCGCTCTCCTCGCCAACTGCCTTTAGGCGCACAGTGAGAGAATCTCTCGCATTTTGTGACGGAGCTTGATAAAATTAGTTAAAAAATTAATTAGAAATGTTAGGCCATCCGGACTGGTTTCAGAGGTAAGAGGAATAGTGATTTGGGGTATAGAAGAATTTTCACCGAAAAATATCAAGTTTTCGGTCAAGTTTTCTATACCCTGAAAAAAAGCGTGAGAGAAAATCTCATAGCGCGACCGCTGACGGATTAATAAAAGTTATCCAGTTTTCCTGGAGAAAATTCCCCAAGATGTCAGTAAATTATTTTTATTTTCAGTAATTTTTATTAAAAACAATTAATTTTCCTGTGCAATTCGGTAATTTTTCCTGAACGTTAAAAATACCAAACGGAACGGTAACGTTTACTAAAAAAATTCTCTCCTTGTAAGTTCCTCGTCTCGAGAATATTTCGTGATTCGCTTGAATAATCCCCCGATTCATTGGATTATTCCACGGTTTAACGTTAAAAGAATAAATCAATATGGTTGATTGCAGTTGGACTGCTCTGGGAAGTTTTACATGGGTAAATACTAGGACCTCGTCAACAAACAACAGCACAACAATGGCCGTTGGCGCACTAATGAATGGCGACGGTTGGGCACCTCTCGCCCACATTTACCCACCGTTTGAACATTAGGGGAGAGAGGTCGGATTCTTTGGGGTTGAATTCACCTCTTAATGGTTGCTGATTCCTCGTTACGACATTTTCATGGTGCCACATCGCTTCGCTCTCCCCACTACTTGTTCCCCCTAAATATAGGGCAGGTTATAAACAGAATTTTCGGTATTCTTGACTGGAATTTCCAATAACGACCCCTCAAATTTCACTGCATTCATCAATTTTTCAAGTTTCATGGGATTTTTATGGTAAACGCGCCGAGAAGACCGACATCTTCTCGTTATTTTGTGATGTACGACTATTTCGGTAATGCAACTTTCAATTATTCAAGTCGGCCACTCGTAACTGGAGATTCATTTCCCGAGATTTCTCGACAATTAATCTAGCTAGTAGATCATTTTGTTTTCCATTAATTAAGTTTTATTATTTTAATCAATTGTTTTTTTATGTCATAAATCCAGTCAAACGTTAAGGTAATGTTAGAGGTGATGTTTGAGGGGTTTATTTATATTTATTAAGATATGCACTCTCTCCGAATTTTCTTTGATTGTTCTCGGATCTCCTTCTCGAATTATTAGCGATCTAAATTGTCAACGATCAAAGCTATATTATCACCTAAATAGGGGAGACCGAGGCAGAACGGAACGCCTTAATTTTCCAAAGGTTATATAGATAATTTCTTTTTTGGATTTACATTTTTTTAGCCTAAATAGCATAATGCAAAAAAAATTATAACTAATTGGTCATTAGTTAGGCCCTACGGGCAAGACGAAACACTCGAAGATTTGAAAAAATCCCAAAATTGCTTCAAATGCATGGCAAGGGCGTGATTTTTTCCGAAAATTATGTGTATCTGTATGCGTGTGTGCGTATGCATATAATATTTGCTTGCAATAAAATTATAACATTTTGACAGAGGTCAGTAATGCAGATATCGATATCAGTTTGTCATCATAATACGCACCTGATTTGATTCAAGTAGTAAATCATAATTGTGACTTTTTTTAGTTGTTCATTTAACTCATTTATTATATTGTGTTAACAACAATAAAAGATTCTGTCTATATGCTGAGAAAAAGCGTTTGTGGAAATCCAAAGGCAGTGGAAAACAGTTCGAAAGTAGCAAATAGTGTGAAGATAGTGTGAATTGATTAGTGTAAAAGTGTACAAAACACAGTAAGAATAAATTCGGTAAATGTTAAGAAAGGCCCCCCACCTCCGATTTTCCTGAAATTTTGTGGAGGTCTTAAGTGGTCCTAATCACTCTCCAAAAACCCTAGGTGTCGGAAACGATTTGTTCAGGAGTTATGCGCACTTAAAGGACCCAAATATCGCTCCCGTTACCCGGGACCAACCACGTGGAGGTGGCGGTGTTCTGATCCCACCACAACACATTTTAACATGTATTTTAAGACAAGGACAACACAAAGATATTACAAAAACAATCGTGATTTTGACACTACTAATTAATAATTCAAAACCAATTTCAACACGCATCCGCCGCTGTATCTTCTTACAGCAAAACCTAAATGATTAATATTGTCATTGGAATTGAGTGGCCAATTAATATCACCCTCACGATTGTTGTGATGAAATCAGAGACGGGGGATGATGTTTGGCAACAATTTCGAAAAATGTTTCGAACTTGTTACTTAATCAGACGTTACGTCTGAACAAAATTCAGCTAATTAACCGTGATAATGCTCGTGACTTACCCCATATTCCGGTAGAGCGTCCTTCAAGGCCTCAGCGATTTTTTTTAATCGAACTGAAGAACTGAAGACCGTTCGATAAGCACGCGCACATCACGAAAATTCCTTTGACATTCATTGTTCACCGTAACACTGCTTACTTTATACTGAGATGGCATTGACACTTGAAATATTCGGGTGTTCGGTTTTTTCCAGGTAGGTAATCCTTCCTATCAAAACAAACACTGTTGACTACAATACCACGGCGCTCTTGAGTAGATGTAAACAGGAGAAATTCGGTTTGGAGTAATATCACAAAATTCAAGGCGAATAATGTGAATTTATTTCGGGGGGTCTTTCTTAACATTTACCAAAAATTGAAAAAATTTGGGTGTTCCGTTTTGCCCGGGTCTTATTATATAAATAATAAATTTTTTTAAAAATGTATTTTACCTTTTTGAAAAGAAATCCCGTGAGTAGAAATTTATTTGTCCTCACTTTCGCCGGTGATTTTTTTTTCCCATTCCTCATGTGCCATAAAATTCCCAGTGCAATGAGTTTTCCGTATAAACAATGATTTAATTCGCAATATAAATCAACGAATTGAATAAACTCGTTAATCGCTTTATGATGCATTCACTTCTATTATTTACTCGCTGTTATTCTCTTGTTTATGTGCGACATCATTTCAGTCGCGAGGGACATCAAAAGCCTGGGTAAACTAACGCATGCGAGAGTCAACTGAATCACAAAACATTCCCGAAAATTCAGAATGTAAATTTACCCCTGAGACATCTCCAGGACTACCGGGACGCTGATAAATTCGGGAATAACAGATGGCAGTTGGAAAACTCGCCGATATTCCGATAGTAAACTCTACAAACTTAAACATCCCATTTACTGAAGAAAAAAAAATCGGAGAATTGTGAATGGCTTGTGGATCTATCGCACCCTCACCTCACCGTGTACATCAGTTAAAGGACCAAATGAAATTCCTGGTGTGAAGGGAACATCTCAGAACAAGAATGCGAGACAACAAGAATTTTGAATTGAATAAGTTTAATTTCCTTTTCCCCTGGAAGTTTGGCCATTATCAGGGAGAGATAACGAAACTTGGTGACGCTCAGACGGAGTGTTCCGTTCTGAAATGAGAATCTATGGTGTTCTCTCATAGTTGACTGGCGGAATTTGCATAGATCTTGAGTATAAAATAACAAAAGCCCGTGACAACTGGATTATTGTATTTTTTTTCAATTAGAAGATAGTGAAAATTGCAAGGGCAAAGGGAAAGTTTTGAAAATTATTTGTACACGTAAAGAGGTCTTCGATAAAAATTATCAGCAAAAAGAACTGAGAATTACGTTTTGAAACGTAATCTGGGGGCAAGGTGAGATTCCATTCTTTTTTTTGTAAAGAAAAATTCAATGTAACTTTCTTTTGCAATACACGGAGAGAAATATCCTCGAGCGAAGTGAGGTTAGAATGCTCACTTTCGGTCCATGTAGGCAGATAAAATTTAAATATCCAAGAATTTTTCTGCTCTAGGCTATAATGATTCCTTCTCTCCAATCCCCATAAAAATTGGCTGAAAACGTTTCACGCCCGTAGCTTACGCGCATTTCCGCAATTTATAAAAAAAAAACTCGAGAATGTGTCGAAATTTATGCTCCAGCCGTCCCTGTTCACTCAAAATATCAGGAGATTCCAAATTGAATTATCAATTGAGAAAAACCCCTTGACTTCAATCGAGAAATGTCCCCGGGACTATAAAATAAAAATTTTCCTAACAAAATTTTTATCTCCCTCATTGCGCGATGTCGCGTACAGAAGACACAGTTGCAAAAAAAAAAATATATAAAATAAAAATCTCCGTGCATATCTCCAGAATTTGTCCCGGAGGAAGTGGTTTGGTGATACCGGAGAGAGGGATTTTCCCAAGAATTCAAAGATCCAGGGAGAGTTGTTTTGAAATGACAATGCACGTCAGGAGGAAATGTGCATATAAGTCGTGCAATTCCTTTCACTCGGTGCACTATATCTTTCTTCTTTTGTGATGCTACTTGGACTTTCAGATAAGTAGTGGACCCCCACTGCAATGGGTGGTACGATACAATCTCTGGTGCGAGGGTGGAATAAGAATATGTCCATTGCCAAACTCACCTATTCAACTGTACAGGCGTACCGGCGTACAGGCGTACAGTCGAGCGCGGCTGGAGGGAGGGGAGGCGGTGCGGTAGTGTCTTGCCGCTACCGAATGGTGTCTACGTGCGTCCGATAGCTAGCGCGTCCGAAAAGGCTCGGTTGCACATCGCGGTATTCAACTCCAACTGGCTAGCCCATTCCCCTCGAATCGGTGGACTCTCGCCGCTTCACCCACGTACGCCAAATTGCTTCTCGAACGCCTCACGTGCCGATCCCACCTTCTTTTTACCCGTATTTTTCCCCCGAACTCCTCAAGGCGTGAAGAAGTTGATGAGGAAGAGAGAAGACACCAGAGCAAATTCAAACTGCTGGTAGTTTCGAGTCGTGGGAGCTTTCATTTCGGGGGAATGCTCTTCTAAACGTTATGGCAGAGTTTCATTCTATCGAACAGGTTGCGAGAAGTTATGGGAGTGATTCATGCTATTGGAGAGGAGATGGAGGAATATTTTTCTGCTGATTTGGGGATTACTATACGGGGAGGGTGAGGGGACAAAAGTTTCTATTAAATTTTACTCGTAAGAGCCACGGGGTGAGGACTATTTGACAATTGCTCCCGTGACATTCTACGGAATGTCGTTATTCGCAAATCAATAATGAAATTTTATCAGGAGATAAATGGTGACAGCCGAATGGAGATTATGCGTATTTTTTTGCAGTTGGAAATTGAGTCGGTATCCAAAGGATGATCTGTAGATATTTTCTAATATTTAGGCGTATATTTCGTAGTAGGTGGGGACAAAATGGTTTTTGGCGAGTGGGAGGCTTATATCACCAGCCGAAGGCGAGTGATATAATCCCACGAGTTCAAAACCACTTTTTTCACGTCTTACGAACAAAATTTTTCATCTCAATATGTCGAAAAAATGTTTATGCTGCAAATAAATCGTTCAAATCGACATCAATCATTTTTAAAAGTTTAATATATCCTGCAGGTTAATATTCGTCAAATGCTCAGATTTCAAACAATTTCGGTCGCACAGAAAATTACCTACCAATTTTTAGGAGAGCCACATCGAAATCCTCTCGACCCTTAGCTGGTCGCTTCACTCCACCGAACGCAACTGGTCACCTGTATAGCGCCGCCCCGCACGTGTATTTCCAAATGCATGGTTGCCACATCAACATTCGAATCAAATAATAATTCTTTTTAGATACTTACGTGCATTCAATACTCGCAAAAACAATACAAATCCTACTAAATGAATATATTGCAGCAATCACAACAATCACAGTTCAGCTGACTCCGCCATTTTCGGACGTCAGCTGAAAGGGGCACGAGAGAACTGGCAACGGCGCTCGTCAACCTTCTTATGCGGAACAGATCGCACCGTGAGCATTGCGCGGCAATTCTCGGGTTTTTCTTGATAAAAAAAATTATTAGAAAAAATTAAGCCACTTCAAAACACCGGAATGACCATGAAAGCCATAATAACATAATAGTTGAGGAATACCTATCTTGCCAGGTCATGAATCCCAATGGTTTAGTGATAATTTCAAAAAATAGTTAAAAGTGCGGCGGCGCGCTCATAGCGCGACCAGCTAACGGTCAATTTCCACGCAATAATTCAACTAAAATTCTGGATTGGCAATTGAAAAATTCCCTAAAATTTTTATAATATCAAACGAAAATTGAAAATTCCAACTGCAGAATAATTTAGATTACAAAATATCAAAATAAATGTAAATTTTCAAATATGCCAAAAATTTTCCCTCCCAATTTTCCAACTTTGACGCCACAACCTATCACTTGCAGATATAACGAAGAATATCGTCCAACGCAGCACTGATATAATTCAAATTTATTGAAGCGCTATCAAGCCGATTGATCGTGAAATCCAATATAAAATCAGCGTGGAAATTTTCTCTCCCCTACCAGTTACACAATTTCTCCGTTGACACACGAATGCAACTCCGGGGGGAATTAAATTCGAATCGATTTCGAAATAGTCGAAGCCATTCCCATGTCCTGATATATTTTTTTTCCTCCCCCCCCCCCCCTCCCATTCTCTCATGCTTTTATGGTGCTAAATCTCATTACAGTCTATTTTTTTTATTTCGCAGCACTTTCTTCTACTAGATGGGGCGATTATTTTTATGGTTATCTGGGAGGATTCGTTGAATAGGATCTCCTCGTTCATCATGCAAATATTTGAACTTGATTTCAGTTTCATTCTACCAAGTAGAGTTTGTTATTGTTGGACAGTTAGACAAATACAGAGTAATTATGGAATTAATGGCTCTCAGTAACTCATATTTTCCTTTCAAAGTCGATGAGAGTCCTTTTCCGTCTCTGCGTACAATTTCCTCTCATCGCTAATTACGCAATTAAAAATTACTCGAAATAAAAAAAAAATTTGTAAGCTCTGACACTCTCTTCTTTGCAAAATGCTTTCGTGGATTTTGGTACTACAGAGCAGTCAGTTCAATTGTTAACTGGGGTATTTCTGACAATGAGAATTGCAGAATATTTTGAGAAATGAAGAGTATTTTCAAAAGTTTCTCGATTCACTGAAAATATTCATGAAAACTTAACGTAAAAACCTCACGTCAGTAAAATTTGTTGACTCCTGACTGAGAGTTGTCGAAGGGCAAAATAAAAATTACTCAACTGATCAGTAAAATTTATTGATTCCTTAATAAAGGTTGATGTCTAGATGTGTGTATAATTTTTGCCAACTGCCTAATTACAGCAATGGAGTTTTCCGTGAAAAATTTCCCAACCTCTCAGTAAAATTGGTTTACCCCTCACTGAAAATTGTCCGGACGTATGCATAATTAATGTAAAAATTAGTAAATTATACCATGCCGTTGGGCAATTTTTTCCAAGCGGTGAAAATGCTACGAGTTCGCCAACTGGAACGGTCATTTTAACTACAAAAAAAATTTCTCTCCGCGTATTCAGTGGAATTTCATTCCCAGCGAAATTTTCGACTACGTTCTCTCTAATTCGTGAAGTTGCAATGATGAAAAGTGGCCCCTGAAGTCGTTGAATGTATGAAAATTAAACAACTTCTAAAAATTATCACATTCACTTGTAAATTAGTTATATGGATTATACAAGTCAGCAATATAGTAATTTTCAAATTTTCTGGTTTTAAAAAATAAAAAAAAACTAATAAATAGTCACTCAGTCGACTTGGTCACTAATAGTCGTGGCAACGCTGTAAATTCAAGTCGTAGGCGGGAGTCGAATGTAGTGGATGCCATAACCTCTCCACTTGAATACTGCGTAAAATATTTTATTATTAATCTGTTTTCAACCAAAATTTATGAAAGTATTTGTTGAATAAATTAAATATTCAATATCGATCCATTTTAAACCGCTCTAATCGCCCGCGCAGTGACAGCTGATTGAGGCTACGTTGCCACGTTTTTATTGCTTCCAGTTTTGTCGCCAACTTTTACAGTTCGTGTGAATATATTTTTTTTTCATATTTTTGATAAAACTTTTCGTTTTTAATCTTTAACCGAAACCAAATAAGGGATTTTCTCATAAGCCGCTAGGTTAAATCCGGATTTTTCAAAATCGATTCTTTAAAAATTTAAAACGGTAAATAAATTGAGCAAAAGCGATTATTACGATTACGATTAACGATTGTTACGATTAAAAAATCTAATAACATTTTGGAGCTATTCTTTATAGTTTTTCAAATTCTTACGAATTTGTGTGACTGATGAGCTACTTTAACCCGTCAGCGGTAGCGCTATGAGATTTTCTCTCGCGCTTTTTTTCAGAGTATAGAACACTTGACCGAAAACTCGATATTTTTCGGGGAAAATTCTTATATACCCCAAGTAACTATCCCTCTTACCTCTGAAACCAGTCCGAATGGCCTAACATTTGTAATTAATTTTTAAGAAAATTTTATCAAGCTCCGTCACAACGTGTGAGAGATTCTCTCACTGCGCGCCTAAAGGCAGTTGGCGAGAAGAGCGCTTCGGTTGAGCTCGATCGCGGCCGATAAACGCCGAAGAGCTGAACGGAGGTGGGCTGGTGGGTTGGGGAAAGGCGGATATCTGTTTGCAATTTTTGCATGCACAATGTAAATAATATATAAATATAATTAGTTCCAAATTTAAGACGTAAGTACGATCAAATATTGTCTCATCGAATGCGCGCGTAGCCCTGAGAGTTTCTCTCATCGCGCGCGTAAGCATTACCGGAAAGTTGGCGCGACCAGTGACGGGTTAACAAAAGTAAAAGAAAATGGCCTTTCAACTAGAGCAAAACAGTTGATTATCTTTCGAAACAATATTTCCAATATCCCAATCCTCCCAAAGACTGTAAAGCGTGGAAAGAAAGGCAACTAAGTCGACACAACCCGGTAATCCAATACAGCTCCCTTATCCCAGTGTTCGAAAACGTGAGATCCGTTCATTGGACAACGATTTAGTGCTTTTTCTGGCTTTTATACACCCATGTATCGGAAGAGACTGGTATAGTCCACGGCGGCTAGAAATTTCCGAGCTTTTTCCAGTGGAAGACGAAGAACTGGACGACTGGGTACATGGCTCGTGGAGAAATGGGTGAGCGAACGGATGCAGGAGGTCATCGAGAGGTCCAATCCGGTATAATTCCGTGTGTTACGAGTTCTTGTCCTTGAGATTTATCGTTTTAACTCCTTGGAGACACAGAGAAAGATGAAGGGAGTTGGTACTGGGGTTACTGGATTTTCTAAATCATCCTCCTACATTCGCATTGCCCAGACTGAACGTGCCATCTTGTGCTATTAATCATCTGAATTTCCGAGGAGAGAAGAAAATTAAGGTCTTCAATCCTTCAGAATTAAAGCGTCTCCTCGGTTCTTTCAAATGGGCCACCGCTGTCTCAATTTTCCGATGATGGCAGGACAAAATATTATAAACATTTGGTTCAACACAGATTGAGACCAATCAACTAATGAATTTTTAACGCCAAGACTTAACAAAAAGACACAAATGGAAGAAAATCGACTTAGCCACTTCCCGATAGACAAACAAACCCCGCTATCCAGTTTCAAAAATTGTAACTCGTCCAAGTCAAGTCTGAACTCCTCTAATCGTCTCCTGCCATCTTGGACCCGTGATATCGAACATTAATCACCACCTCCAAGGGACGCACCCCCTTGAGACCAAAGAAAATCTCGTGACAGGCTCCGTGAGCCCCTCAAAGGACTCCAACGAAAAAGACCAA
>JAPYZM010004189.1:0-10097 GCA_030522845.1 Psyttalia concolor
AGAGAGAGGCATCGGGAGTCTCGAATGAGCACTCGAATCGCACTCGAATGAAAACTCGAATGCTAATCGATTCCATGAAAGTCGAATCGAAGGCTCTGGAAGTCGAACTCGACGGCAAACGGGCGCGAAATTCAAATCGTCTTTTTTCAAAATTGAATAGAAAATAACTAAATGACTCCGCACGCATATTGAAATTAATTTTCATCTCGCGGATTATAAAACCATTAGATAAATTTGATACTTGAAGGGGTGGGGCGTGTGTGATGTTGAAATTCACCCACTGAGAGAGTAACAAGGGTTGCATATTTTTTTGGATGGTTTTGGAAGCCATTAAAGTTAGAAATCTGAAAATTTCTGTGCTTGGCTTCTTTTTCGAAATGAACAAAACCAAATGTTTGCTGTAATTCACTGAGTGATAACCTAATAAAAATGCATAATGATTTAATTTATCTTGACATAGCGGCCGCAACGGCGCGAGTACACAAAAATTACAAGTGTAATTTGCCTGGGAAAAAATTACCAGAGGAATTTTGTAAACAATACTTGGTAGAGTGCCTCGGGAGGGTGGGAATGTTTTGATAATTTATTGAATTAAAATGTCAGGAGTCTCAGCGGGCCCACCCAGTCGAATCGTTCAGGGATCTCGGGCAGAGCTCGGGGAATTTCCTTTCATAATCTCCCTGAGGTGGAGTCACTATGGGCACATGTGCGGAGGCTCCATCATCAGCTCCAGACACGTTTTGACCGCTGCCCACTGCGTCGAGGATTTCACACCCGCGGACTTAAATGTTGCCAGTGGATTTATCAACCAGAATGACAAGGCCGCTGTTGTCACCGGGGTCAGCGAGATCCAGATACATCCGAAGTTCATCAGCAAAGCCCAGGGCGGACGGGTCCAGAATGACATAGCAGTCCTGACTGTTGAGTAGAATTCCATCCGCTGATAAATTCCGTGGGAGAACCTAGTGAATTCCGCGAGAAAAAAAGAATTATTGAAACAGCTGATTGCAGGGGGTCATTAATTTACTGAAAACGTTGGCTGGACGGAAATTATTCCATTCATTCGACCTTGATATTTTTTTATAGGGTAATTTGGTGACAATAAAATTTGTTAGGGAATTTTCCAGCGAATTCGCCGGGTTTTTCTGGGGAATTTCTCGGAGGGTGGCAGTTTTTGAGTTGTCTCTTTTAATAATTGACTTTTTTAATGCTCAATTTTTTATTTTAGCTCGCAAAGAGCTTGGACATCGACGGCTACCTCCGGGACACTATAAAATTACCTACCAAAACGTATACCCCGAAGAGAAATGGGATCGCCGCGGGCTGGGGCTACACACAAGCACTACTCGATCAGGACGACAATACAGACGTTTCGGATGATCTCAATAAAATGAATCTTACTATTATAACCCACGAGGAGTGTCGCGAAAAACGACTGCCACCTTTTGAGTATCAAATTTGCGCTACCAATTCTAATGCCGTCGTCTGCAAGGTGAAATAGAGAAACCGATGGCATTGTCCAGATGATTTTTATCGAGACTGTTAATGGGTTTTTTTAATGTTCCAGGGCGACAGCGGCGGTCCATTGGTTGTTGACGACGTCCTCGTGGGAGTTCTGTCCACCTCCAGCTGTTTGATTGGATCGACATCCGCTTTCATGGATGTTTATTATTTCAAGGAATTCATCGAGGAATCGATGAGGGAGCCCTAGCTCCCATGACTCGCCAGTGAATTCTATTTTTTTAACGACAAAAAACATGTCGCGTGTGGGAAAAATTGACAGAAAATTGTACTTTTATTAACGAATTGTTAATGAACAATAGAAGACAGATTTCCTCACAAAACTCCAGTGCATCAATTGCCAGCCGTTGTTGATTCCATTACTGCTAATTATCCTCATAATTTGAGTTTTATTTCAGTCGAAAATCCATCAAACAGGTCGCCACGGAGCGTTCACTAGGACATGGCTCCCGCCATCTTGGATCTCCGCGAAGCTAGTGGAGGCGAGTGTCACCAGAGGGCCGATTCGAATTTTTTGGCGTAAAAAATCTCCTCGCCAAGCCCCCTTTTACTCCCAAAAGCTCCAATCTCCGCTTGCAGAAGGTGTTGAAAAAAAGGCAAGGCACCCCTGGGCCGGGAGGGCATCAGCCAGTCCCAAGCATCAACAGCTTCACCACGATCAACGAGAAACGATTCAAACCTAGCGCGAAGTCTCCTGCGTCCCAGAGGCTGTGCACTAGACTGGCCTGGGGGGGCGTGGGGGATCTGCGGGACTCGCTTCTGGTAGCACTGGATAACGAAACAACAGAGGAAAGTATATTATCACGAAGGGAAACAGTGGAATTCCTCACCAGGTGCATTTTGGCACAATCTTCCAAGGAGAATTCCAGTAATAGCCAATTTGTCAAGTGTTTCAGCGAGTGCTTCTTGTGTTTTTTCTACTCGATGACTGCATATCTCCCTGTTTAACCCCATACTCCCTTGAACTTTCAACAATCCGCAGGTGAGCACCCAATTTTCCATGAAAGACTTGCCCAACTGTTGATGCAATCCATTAACTCCTCGGCAGACGCGATAAACCTGATGTTTTTCCTTTTTTTTATTATTTGCGAGCCCTGACTGTTGAGCTGTTCCAAAGTCTCCCTCCTCAAGCAAAAAAAAATCATTAATTTCGACTGAATTATCGTCATCAGTGCTGGAGTGATGTCGGCATCGGCATTGGCAGTGACCCGGGAGTATATCATGAGTTAGCGACAGTTGACAAACGAGATAAGCCGCGATACCTAAAAAAACGACGATAAAATGAACGAGACGGAGGAGAGATTGAAGAGCCGTGAGAGAGGGTCCAGGAGGTCGAGAAGCCAGTGCAAGCTGAGTGACAATGACACATTGAACCTCGAGGAGACTCTGCTCGCCTTCAACGGCCCCATCGGCCAGGAGCAGGCCTGGGCAGTCTGTCATCAGACCGCCAAATATCTGTTGGAGCTGTCTTCCAACCGTTTCCAGAAGCTCCAGAGCCTCGATCAGATCCTCCTGCACAAGGAGGGACACATTATCCTGGCGTTGCCTGGAGAGTCTCAGGCTGAGTATGTCTCAGAGAAGAAGGCCATTCTCTCTCTGGGATTTTTGATCTATCGGGCACTGGACTTTGGACTCGATCAGAAGGAGGAGAGACTTCTGGCGATTGATCTCAAGGATTTGATGAATCTTATGGGGAGCTGTCTCGAGGACTACGAGTGCGATGACAGACTCCAGGAGACCGATGATGAGGGCATTGGAAGGGACTCGGAGGTCGAGCTAGACGAGGACAATGGCTCCTACTGCGGTAATAAGGATGACTACTGTAATCTGAAGCATATTATTCAGGTGAGTCCGGGTTTTTGCAATCATGGGAGGGCTTTCAAGGGCTCCAACCCAGGGGAGGCGTTGACGCCTTGGGCTGGAGGTCATTTTGAAGGGTCAATGGACACTACAGAGTTAAAATCAAGACACAAGTCCTGAAATTACTCGTTCAGCCACAGATTATTGGCTCAGGATGTCTGTAGCTACTGTTAGTACATCTTTTATAGGTTAGAATTGTTTATTTATGATACAACTCTTCAAGTAATCACTCGTGATGGTTTAGATGTGCAATAGACACGTCCAAGGAAGTGACGAACAAGCTGATGGCCATTATCGAGCTGTCATTAGAGCATTCGTTCATGAGGCCCTCGAGCTATCCCAGTTCCTGGAGAAGGTCGGCGGCGAGAGGTTTCAGTCGAATCTCAAGAATCTACCCAACACCGAACGTTATGGCGTCTCCTCGCAGCATCTGGATACCATGGACTTTGATGATTGGGTGAGGACATCATATCAACATTAATTGTCATCATGTCCACCATCACCGAGTCTTTTTGCCCATTGTCTCATTAAGAAGTAGTTCTGATCTAATCTTCGTTGTAATTAATCATCAATGACTGCCTCGTAGCCATTCTTTAGCGATCTAATTTCCTTTGTTGTTGAAATATTAACACAATTGTTGTCTCGTTCTGCCAGACCGACATTCGGATATGGAGGGCTATTCAGGTACACTATTAACTATTAAAAATGGTAATCCCCTAGAGCAGGGGAAAATAGATTGAGGAGAACAGAAAAAAAATTCTGTCTTCAATTGTTTTTCCTCTGCGCACTCGATCAAATTTTTTTCAATTTCTGTACCCATGAGAAGACTAGTTTTTCACTCATGGTAATGATGATCTTGACCTTTCAAGGCTCGATTCTGGGTTCAAGTAATTGGTGAACTTCGTCACGGAATTAAGCTCAAGAAAGTCGAGGAGAATCTCAAGAAGCGGAGCCGACTGAAGGACCGAGGTGCAGAGTTCGAATTAACACCCTATGAAATTCTGATGGACGACATAAGAGAGAGAAGGTACAATCTGAGAAAAACATCTGGACCTGTGCGCAATGTCAGGAAGGACGCACGTGCTGTTGTCCTGGAATTCATCAGGAGTAGACCACCATTGAAGAAGGTAATTTTTAATGAATATTAATAATGATTGTTCTCCAAACGAGAAGACACATCCAGAAAGTCAACCACTTTATTCTCCAGCAATTAGTGTTAACAATTAATTACAGCTCGTTTATTTCTTAATTATTCCTTCAGGCATCGGAGAGACAACTGCCGCCGCGGAAGAAGGAATCGACAATTCGAGAGTTGCTGATGGAGAGCATAAAAAAACCACCGAAGCCGTTGAGATCCTGCAGAGAACGACAGCTGAAGGAGCAGAAACCGATCGGTGAGCTCAGTTGGTTATTTTCTTTCCAAAATCAGTGACCCTCTCGTCCCTCCCCTTGTCAATCTCCCCAATTTCCTGGAGTCCGGCCAATTAAATTACGCAAATTCCATGCAATGTCAGAAACTCAACAAGATCGTTCAGTTTCACTTCTGGAGAAGCAATTGAAGTGGCAAATGTTTTCGGAACTATCCGGTAAATTCAGAAGCTAATAAAATAACCTCTCCGGATGAGCTGGGTCATTGTCAATTGCTAAACAATAATTTCTTTCGTCTGTAAAAAATAATGAATAATGAAATACCTCTCCCCCATCTCGCCCACACCATCTCCTGGCCATTGAACAGGTGTTCCTCCCCTGCGCGTGCGTGACTTTGAATTCATCGGGTAACCTGGCACTCCACCAACCTCAATGCCACCCTTGTCCATTCTCCCTCCACTGGATCAATAATCGTGACTCTCGTGAAAGTAACGATAGTGGCGCTAAAAATAATGGCTGTGAGTGAAAAATACATTGTTGGGTGATAGATTCCCCAATAAATTCCACCAATTCTCCCCAATTAATCTCGAAAATTACCACAAATGACGAGTGAATCAATCGCCACCACCAGAACTACCCCCAAGTGGCTTGCCTAGTTGTTATTCGACACTCATTGACGAGAATCATTCCCTAAAACCTCTAGTGCCATGACTCAGAGTCTTCCACACAATTAAAAAAGATTCCTCGATTAGTCGTCGAAGGGAGGGTGACAAGTGCAGGCAATGCTTTTGGCAGTGGGGGGCGAGTCGAGGCGAATTGTCCTCGGGGAAGTGCCACCGGTGCAGGCAGCCCAGGAGCAGGAGCAGGAGCCAGCTCAGGATGTCGCCGCGCAGTGGCGTCAGCCCGAGGGCTCGGGGTCAATGCCAGTGCCCCAGCCACGTCCACGGACTGGCAAGAGCACTGATGCCAAAGCCCGGAATCGTAAGTCCCGCAGGAGACGTTTGAGGGGCTCAGGTAAACCTCATATCATCAGTTTTCATTAATTTTTGTATTTTCATTTCATTCATTGGAGATCCTCACCTCGTCCCTCCAATTTTTTTTACTTGTAGCGAGTGAAGTTGTTCACTAAAGCTTTTTATCTAGAGACAATGTCTGAACATTGTTCCAGAACCCTTCCAGAGTAACCCGACCACTGACACCCATCCGGACTCCGCGAAGCCCCCGAAGAAGCTGATTCCCGTTGACTTTGATCTAAAACTCGACGGCGAAGAGGACTCCGACTCCGATGACGATCCCGACGACGTCTACGCGGTGACGCGTTTCGAGGATGAGAAGACCGCCCATCCTCACGAGTGTAGACACCGAGAGGATGACGATGAGGACACAGGCTCAGCCAATCCCTGGAGGAAAACAGGTGGTCTACGACTCACCAGGTGAATTTTTCGTTCCAGTGAATTCTGATTAACCCGACCAATTATTTTTCCCACTGGAGCTGATGATAATTAATTAATTGGCTTTTGTCGATTCGGTTGATTGGCAGGAACGAGTACCACCGCTTCTGCGACGCACAGCTCGAGTCCTACGACCTGGCGACTCAGTGCCCCTCACGACGTGCCTCGGTCCGTAAGCACAGGGGCCCCAGGAACATTGCGCCCTCGTTCATTCCCCTGGGTACCTGTTCAGTTCCCCACTCACGTCCCCAGAGTAGAATCAGCGGAATCGGTGATAGCATGAAAATGAGCCTCTCGCCGTCGCCAATAGTCTCGCCAAATATGAGTCCAAGACCTAGGGAGAGAACTCTGCTGAAGTCTCATACGACTGTGGAGCCCGATTACAATCCACCCCAGGAGAAGAAGCCGTCGCTGGGGGATATGCTCCTGGACGAGAGACTCTCGCTGACCCTCGAGGAGATTGTCCACATTAGGAGTGTTCTTACCAAGGCTGAGCTTGAATCACTGCCCGTGGAGGGACGGGTCAAGGAGGACGTGGAGAAGCGGAGGGTCTGTTTTCTCTGCCTCAAGACGAGATTTGGACTGTTGGGGCCCTGGGGCCAGAGGTGTAGACTCTGCGAGAGGACGGTCTGCGTGAAGTGTTACTCGAAAATGCGAATTCCAACTGAGCATTTTGCCCACGTGCCGGTGGTCCTGCTGTCGCCGGGGCTTTTGATGTCGCCGGGCTCGGAGGACTCCAGCAGGGGCTGGCCCAGGCCTGGGGGGGCTGTGGGCTCGGCGCCTGCATCACCCGCTCATCGGCGAAGGGACAATCTGAGCAGTCACTCGGGGACGCCACTCTCCACGCCCAATCCTGCCACTCCTGCTGAGGGCCTCACACCCAGGGACGAGGGAACCGAGAGGATCAAGTATCCCAAGGTCGGCGGCAGCCCCAGCAGAATGACAACCAGTGCCACTGGGAGCCTTGGAATCACTGGCAACGAGAGACTCGTCGCCGAAAGGATGAGGGGCGTCTCCATGGTCGTCTGCCATGACTGCAGGATCATGGTCATTCAGATCATCAAGAGCTCCAGGAGCACCAGGGCTACCATACGCAACAATGTCATCTCACGACTCACACTCAATTTATCCCCTGCCTATGTCTGAGGGGGGCGGGTACGCGAGGGCTAGGGGGAACCGAGAAACTGGGGGAAATCTTGCCTGGGGGATTTTTCTTTTTCTTTCAGTTTTATTTGGCTTTTCCGGGAATCGGCCAAAGGGATTTTTCTATTTCATGACGTCCTTTGTTTATTCGTTATTTAATTATGTATCGCGCTCAAATTATGTGGTTATTGGCAAATGATCTTGACGATAACGGCTCTAGGGGAAAATGTCGACAGAATTCTTCGGGGAAGAGCATCCGAATTTTCTCCAGAAGAAGATCGACTGACATTTCCTTCCAGAATCACTTCGAGGTTATTCAACAGTTCGGGATTGATCAGTTCATTATTTTTTTTGGAATTAATTTTAGACAGTCAATTGTTTTTGCTCGCGAGGTGATTGTCTTGGAGGCAGCGACAGGAGGACGAAGAATGTTAAAGGACTTTTTTTTTTTGACTTGTATTGTTCGGGAGAAGAGTAACCGTCGATTTTTTAATTTATGTAAATTGTCTAGATTTTTCTTTCGAGTTTTTTTTAATCATTTGCTTTCCTTTTTGTCAATTTCATCATCGGAAAGAGGACTTTTAACATTACTTTCTGAACTCTCTCGTCGCTGAGGTAATCGAGACCATTGCCGGCTCATTTCACAACCCCCCAGGGGATGAAAAACCCGTGGAAATAAAAGAAAATATAGTGAGAACAATTAATCTAGGTAGACTAGGGAGAAAGTACAGGTATTTGTGACATGATTATTATGGTGGTGGCAATATTGTTAGGATTTATCTATGGGGCCCAAATTGTAAAACTTTTGATTAACTTGTCAACATTATCAAGTAAACGTCAACAATGCCTCGAGTGGCATTCCATAGCAACAATTAAATACGTATTATTTTATTCTTACAAATAATGCATGGAAAATCGATTGATCAGTCGATCGATGGATTCTCTATCATCAATTTCAATAAAATAATACGTCCCTAATATCTCTCAATCAGTTGCCGAATGTTTTTTCATTCCGAGTCAGTTCGTCTGTACGAGGACAAATATTTCTTCCAGTCGATATTCTCTCGTACAACAGTTACTCGAAATGTTAAACAAATGAAAACAATTCATCACCTCGAGAATGGCTTTTAGGGATAGTGTTGATGATGACAGTAATCGATGACGAAAAATAACCTAAAATTCTCACAACTTGAGTTCTTCATTCTGATCGATCAAAAGTAGTTATTAATGATGGCCTAATGATTATTGGAAGACAGTAGTTTAAGTTCAGAGGAAAGTGACAAATGTGAAAATTTATGTAAATAGAATTAATCCGTAGAGTCTTTAGTTGTAAAGGAAAGTTTATCGGCCTTCAAACCGAACAAGATATGTCTTCAGCGTACAGTATCATAACTCGCGCAAAGGAACGTGCGGATACGAGTGTGCAATCAATTATTATGATTAAAAATACTCCAGAGAGTCCTTGAGAACGAATTCATGGATTCAGCAGTCAAGTGGTGAGACGTGTTCTACTCCTAATTATCAAATTCTCTCACGGATAAACAAATTCTCTCGCCACATCTATCGATTGTTTTTTTTTTTCTGTAAGTCTGCACAAAAAATGGCGAGCTATTTTTACGTGAAATCAATCCCCTTTTTTTCCTTCAGTAATTCTAGAATTAATTAACGAAAACTCAGTTTCTGGGGGAGTGAGAAACTCTTCTTCGTTTATTGTTTATTCATCTCGTGAACAATTCATACGAAAATGGTTCTTTACACATTTTCCTAGGGAATCAATTGTTCTTGAGATTGTGGAATTAACTAATGATGATGATTTGTTTTAATTGAAATAATCGGGAAAATAAATCATTGCCATTTGTTTTTTCATCTGACGGACGAAGGATTAAAAAATTATGACGAGGTTCCGCTTTGTGAATTAAATTATTTAAACATTATATGTCCCCCAAGAGTTCAACCACTCGCCACTTCTACTGAATCCTATGAAAGTACAAATGATAATGCATGAGAGATTGTGATGTGTCCCGTTGATTCGGCGATGAAAAATGTCAATGAGAGGCTTAAAAGTTCCGCGAAGTGTCAAAGTATCCCACCCTAAACCAATAATTTGTAATTATTTCAATTGTTCCCCCGTCGATGTGAAATTGTCGGTAAAAAAACGTGAAAATGTCTGGGTTTCTCCGGTGAGATAACAGCTGATCGATATAATGGGCAGGCCCCACCGTATTTAATCTATTTATGTATATCATCGTTGACTGACTGTAGGAGGAAAAAAACAGGCAGAGACCGGGGCAAAACCGACTGTCCAGTGTGCCGAGGAGCGGCACAAAACCCGACACTCGTCCGACACTCACTGCAATCACTCGAATATTCAACAACTGGAGAATCGATTTTGCCCCAACGGTAGCGGGAGGTAGAGTAGGTGTATAGAAAATCGAGTGAATATTATATGCATAGTATGATAAATTATCAAATGTCTGACTATAGAGATATCATTTCGTTGATTCATGAGTCATCATGTATTATATAAATATTATACATGTTAAAGATAACACAAATGTCTCACCAGTTGGGCTCAACATTGAATTATCACGGATTGATAACCCGGGGATGGCCAATTAAATTGTTTTTCATCCGATTGTTTATGTAATTCGCGACTTTGGGAAGGCTAAACTGAATTTCCTCATTGCTCTCGGTGATTTTGGATTTGAGGGACCAGCCGACATTTGGAATTAATCATTCATTGACAATTAATGC